>BQKZ01000663.1:2369-43047 GCA_036244855.1 Temnopleurus reevesii
GATAACCCGAATAAGTCACTTGCTCAAAAATTTACGCTGATTAAATGAATTAGTGTGACATATTTTTACTTTTTGTTGTTTTTTAGGTATGTAGTAATTGTTGCCATCAAATTAATCTTCATGTCCATCAGGTGAAAGTGTGAATTTTTTATTCCAGCTCAAATAAATAACCGTTCAATCATTGTTTTATTTGATCATTTAATATAGCTTCTTGATTTTTGTTCTTGTGTGATTTTATATGTTTTGTTTTTAGTATCGAGTCGCAAATCTCACAACCCCCCTCTTTTAACAGAGACAAAGACCATGAAATGAATGTGTCCTTTCAATTACATTCTATTGATATTCTGAGATTTTTCTCCTGTGTAGTGTTTTTTTTTCTTTATCTTTGTTGAAAAATGAAATCTTCAGGCTTTCAGTTCACAGTCTTTTGCAGTCTATTCAGCTTTACTCAAATTCCCCATGGCCTTGTTTTGTTTCTTTATCAAAATTATTGCAACTATCTTCCAGTCTCTCAATTAATTATCAGTATTCTTGTACTGGTTTGGGTCAATCATTTAGATATCTGGGCAATTCCACATGAGAAAATGATCCAAAATGTAATTCCGTTACCACTGTTTTGTGAAGTTAAAAGACCAAACAGAAGAAGTAAACATGAAACATCCTTTCATATGGTGCAAAGGTACTAATGCCATCACCTGAAACACAAAATCTGTCAGATTTCTTATTTGCTTGGAGACAAGCGATGTATTATGAGTCAGTAACGGAATTACTCTCTGGTAATTCCGTTACCGAATCACAAAACAACGTTGGTCTCCAAACAAAAAAGAAATCTTACAGATTTTGTGTTTCAGGTGATGGCATTAGTACCTCTGCGCCATATAAAAGTATTCAAACTGTCTAAGATCGTACAAGTATAGCACAAAGGAATAAAATAAGAGCCAAAAATCTCTGATTTGTAATTCCGTTACCGTGGAATTGCCGATATCTATTCTTCTTTAAAATATTCCCACAAATGTCAGTTGATCATCTTCAATCTATTCTGTTAGTCTTACAAGAAACTTGGATTTAGTATTGGCTTTGTGTGCAGAACCTTTGTCAAATTTTGTTCTCTTTGTGATCTCCCGAATAGAAAGGTCAGAAATTGTTTGACTGAGATGTCGTGGCGCGCGCCTGTAATCAAGCTGTTTGGGACAATCATAAGTTACCTGTGTTGGTTGCGAGTTCGATCCCGGCAGGTCGCCTCTTCCTTCCTCACCTGGCGTAAATATTCAAATTTGAATGATACAAGCCGTAAAACCAAATTTCTCTCTCTCTCTGATCTGTGCATGCTTGCTTACATGTATGTCCGTATTGACCACCTGACTTCATTTGTGACTTATCTCTTATTCACAAGAACAAGTCATGATACATGTTCATCTTTCAAGGGTCTTTCAATGAGCCTTTGGTGTTCTCTTCAGGTTTTGTTACTCTTTAAAATGATCTCAAGAGGATTTTCATGATAACTTAATTCTATTCAAGTATTCTTCTATGGGTTTCATTCTTTTTATTAGGTTTTTTAGATGATTCAGATCTATTCATGAAGACATCCTTCATTTTCCTGGTACTGTGATCTTTGATCACCCATTCCACATGATTCTTTATTAAATTTTCTGTGGTATTTTAAATGAAAAGTCTATGATTCCTAGGGTCTTTCAATCAGCCTTCTTTCATCGCTGGGGCCCTCTATTATCTAGGGCAGAGACTAAAATTTTAGGGGAGTGAGAGGGATTGCTCCCCTAAAGCTCACCTTAATTGTTTTTGGGCAGGTTTCATAGACCCCCTTGCAACGCCAATCTTTCTACCTGAGGAGCAAAAATTCAGCTCCTCTAAAAATCTCCCTGAGAGCCTCTAGGATAGCTGTTATATAGCTCCCCTGCAAATTCTAAAGTTCTGTCCCTGCTAAGGTCTGCCAATTAAATATCCATGACTGTTTCAGACATCAACTACAGCAATTCACGAACCACAGACTCCCCCAGGCTCACCGATCAAATATCCTAGCTTGAACCAAAGTATACCGGGAGAGCCAACGGAGAATTCACCACAGCAACAAAGTCAGGTGTCACCGGGGCAACCAAACCAGGGATCACCAGGACAACAAAGCCAGATGTCACCGGGGCAACAAAGCAAGATGTCACCAGGGCAACCAAGCCAACGGTCACCGGGGCAGCCAAGCCAGGGGTCACCAGGGCAACCAAGTCCAGGTTTGAAGGGACAAGTAATCCAGGATCCAGCTGAAAAGGTTCGCCAAGACGATAGCCCTGTCGATCAGAAGCAGGATCAGATAGGAGAGAAGATAGAAGCAGTGGTGCAGGAATTCAGTAAATGCACTTTAGGGTCTCCTCAGAAAGGTACCATTTACTCTGTTCACACATTCCCCTGCTCAGTTTGTGTGTGAACATTCACGAAATTCACTCTCCAGGAGATGGCAATCTCTCGGTATAATTGAGAGCGGCCTTGAATCATTAATCCCTCGCAGCGTGATATATTACAGCTGTTTTTAATTTGACCCAATTCATGTCCAAACCGCAAAATCTTTCACTCTCCAGGAGAAAGTACCCTTGTGTGTGAATGGTCACCCATGGGCCAATGGGAGATGCACCCGGGGGGATGTGTAAACACCGTGGCCCATATTCTGATGGCAGGTTTAACTTAAACTAGAGTTTAAATCTGTGGTTTAAGTATGGGAAGCCAAAAGAGGCTTGAATCTATAACAGTCGATGTTTAATTTACCAGCNAGGATCAGATAGGAGAGAAGATAGAAGCAGTGGTGCAGGAATTCAGTAAATGCACTTTAGGGTCTCCTCAGAAAGGTACCATTTACTCTGTTCACACATTCCCCTGCTCAGTTCATGTGCGAACATTCACGTAATTCACTCTCCAGGAGATGGCAATCTCTCGGTATAATGTCCTGGGGTTTTGGCTTGAGAGCGGCCTTGAATCATTAATCCCTCGCAGCGTGATATATTACAGCTGTTTTTAATTTGACCCAATTCATGTCCAAACCGCAAAATCTATCACTCTCCCGGAGAAAGTACCCTTGTGTGTGAATGGTCACCCATGGGCCAATGGGAGATGCACCCGGGGGATGTGTAAACACCGTGGCCCATATTCTGATGTCAGGTTTAACTTAAACTAGAGTTTAAATCTGTGGTTTAAGTATGGGAAGCCAAAAGAGGCTTGAATCTATAACAGTCGATGTTTAATTTACCAGCACATTTGGCACTCATAGTATTTAAAACTGTTTCGGAATAAAAACTGGTTTTCTACATTATAAGAGCATGGGAAAAGAGAGCACTTAACATAGGAATTATTCATTGTAAATAAATGTTTTGGCACTTTAGGCCACCCATACTTAAACCACAGTTTTATTCCGCTATCGGAATACGGGTCCGTAATTTTTATGGTTCATTCCAATCACACTCATCCCTTTCTACCCTCTCCCTACCAGTCCATCTGGGTTGAGGTTGACTGTAATATCACGCAGCAAATTAACATTATTTTCACTGATAGCAGTTTTTTTTGTTACGAAAAGAAATCCTCACTCTTTTCCATAACTAGGTTCAATTTATCACTGATACCATGTTCTGCATGCAAACAGACCTGTTGCAATGTCATGATTCTTTTTTTTTTCCTTTTTTCTTTTATATTTCTTTATTGATTTTTGCAACAATGAACAAACTCATAACAATCACAATTAAGCATAAATGTCATGATTCTTAAAAAGATTTTCATTTCAACTTATTCACTAAAATATTGTCAGGAAAAATTGATTATTTTGAATTTTCGTGTGTTTTTTATTTCTTCATCAATTTAATGTAGGTCTCATAATTTGTCATCTAATAATGCAAAGTGCTATTCTGTTGATCATGTAACTCTAGTATTCTTCCTTATCTGTGTTTGAATTGTAATACTAAATGTTTAGGATTATAAGAAACAAATTAAATATTTGAACTTTGATGAGTTTTATACAATATATCTAAATGAAGTGATTTTAATTCAACAGAATGAAAAATTTTCTTCTTTTTTGACTTACAGAAGAAAGCAAAGATGATGTTGAAGCCTCGGACTGCGACGGTAAGTATTTGATTTAGATTAAAATAACATTTGGATCTCTGTCTTTTTTAATCCATATCCAAAATGCATTTTGCCAAATTAAGCCCTGTAAAAATATCCAGCTAATTGTACCGGTTTTCTCAGATAACCATTCTTGTACACCAATATCAACCATTTGTGCTGTGCCTTTTATCGATCAGCACTGCTTGAGAACCAATTTTGTTGATGCAGATTCATTAGTAACAGAAAGTTGATCCTTTTGGAACATGACATGTTCGGACATGACTGTATATGTTTTTCAGAGTAATATGTTAGGGCGGTGTAGGGGCCAATTTGTGCTTCTTCAAAATAACCCAACATCATCTGACCTTGTTTTCAGAGCCCCCTCCCCTCGAAGAAGACGAGGTGCATGAAGTTTCCGGTCTGGTGGAAGGGAATAGCCACTCACAAGGTATTAATTCTGATACCCCAATCTTATCTGGTGTAAGGCGATAGCCAATAGGAAGGTATTAAACCTTTACCCATAGCTTATTGGAGTGGTTAGTTCCCCCTCCCCTTCCTTGTCCCACCCTCCTCATCCCCCCATCCCCCCTCCCATTCAATAAATTAATGAGTTTTCAACAAGTTTTTAAAAACAACAGATAGAGATGATCTTATTTCTATCGGCAATTTGTTCCAGAGTTTTGGAGCAGCACAGCTGAAGACGGAGTCCCCAAGTGTCACTTTTGTTTTAAGGTGTGGTAGTTTTAGAATAAGTTTGTTCTGTCTACTTTGTAAACTTTGTGAATATTTGTTTGACTTAAAATTTGTTCGACAATACAAATATACTGAAATCTTGGTATGAAACTACTTTACCTCTTTATTTAAACATAAACAAAATAAATTGCCATGTAATCTTGCCTCAGTTATTAAATGTAAGACATTAGTACATAATTATAACACTAGAAACCCTGATAACTATTATATTGAAGTTTGTAAAAACACATCCTCCTCCTTCTCATTTAAATATAAAGGTCCAAATATATGGAACTCTCTTCCACCGGATATAAAACAGGCATTATCTTTAAATTCTTTTAAATCCAAACTCAAACAATATTTTTTAGCTCATTTTGATTAATTAACATCCCGTTCATAATTTACAAATGAATTTTTCAGTACAAGTTTTAATATTCAGAATAGCTGGGGCTGCCCCGACAGAGCCACTTTGGTTTTTATAGCAGTTCCCATTTCATTTTCGTTATTAATGTTATTTACGTACTGCATATGTTGCCCCCCTATCTTTCATTCTACTTTCTTCCTCTTCAATTTACNTGGAAGGGAATAGCCGCTCTCATCTACTAATTCATTTGTCTTGCAATGTACTGTGATCAACTTTCCGAAATATTCACCAGCTTTGCAAAGGTTTTAATTAACACACTGACAAAATGTATACACTAGCTTACCAAGGAGTTTTGTGAAATGTGATCACCTTGGGCCTGTAACATAAAACAGATTGAGATTAATCGCAAATCTTTAGTACATGATTTCCTGTAGACTTGCAATTGATATCCATCGTACGATTGATTGGAATGCTTTATGTTACAGGTTTACGAGAGATTGAATCTGAACAATACAAATACAATGGAATCTCGTCATAAAATTGACTCACCTCTTTACATTAAAAAAATCATTATTTCAGGCCAAAAATGCAATAAAATAAAGAGAGATGAAAACAGAATTTGCTGTGTCAGTGCTCATTTGTAATGAGAATCCAATCATTTATTAGCATTTTGAAAGAGAAAGTACCGGCCTCAACATCTAGTGGTTGATTTAAAAAGGATTTTGGTTTTCAAAATGTCTCTTTGATTTTCACCCATTGACTACTGGAACCGGGTAGTCCCTGCACAGAGTCTATGGGAATCAAAGAATTCAGTAGTCAATGGGTTAATGGTGCTTGGTGGTGTTCAGCCAACTTTTTAACATTTTCACAATTAACCCTTAAACTGCTCTGTATACTACACTCCCTGTGCCAAGTTTATTTTGTGCGGCTCCTTGGAGCGGTTTTTCAAACTCTTTGATCCTTTTCACCTCTATAAATTGTTTTCTGGTTATCATATGAAAAAATAGCCTGCTATACCTAAGCAGGATGTGAGAACAATCCAATAGCTCCAGAGTTAATCTGTACGATATATACAATAGTTGTACACAAAGGGTGTTATTACGATTGCGTGTATACACGCACTTGGCACTCCTGCATAGATCTGTACACATGCGTGTGGCACGTTAAGGGTTAAAACAAAAATGTACAAGATTTCTTTTTCTATTTTACTTTGCAGAGCCAACCGGAGTGATCAACTCGGAAGCGGACGACGACAGCTCCCCAGTTTGAACAAGATAATCGTTTAGCCTTCTTTTTGCCTTACACCAAAATGTGCATAATAGATGTTATGTTAGTTTTTTGTACTTTTTAATCACAACAGATTAATATTGTTATATTGTTAAATTCTTTGTAAGTCACAAGGCTGTCTCTTTTATCTACAAGTAAATAAAATTAGCTACAAATTCAGCAAAAAAATGTTTGCTGCCAATGAGTGCTCACCTTTCTTCACTACGTAGAATAAAGTTATTTTGTTTTCTATTGGCTGAACTTTTATCAAAGTGTAATCTATGTAGAAAATGAAGATATTGTGTAAAGCTAGAAACTTTCAGAAGTATTATGCAGAAGTATTATGGGTACAGTTTCATTGACAAGTCAAATTTACTTTGATACATTCATGTATTGGTTGTGATTTTGTTATGTTCTCGTTTTTGTGCATCTGGGGCTGTTTGTTTGTTGTTTTTTTGCCAAAATGTGGAGTTTGCTTATTAAGAGATTGAGGTTGACAATTTGTGCCATTTGCAATGAATTTGATTTCTTTATATCCCTCATGAAAGCAGCTATCGATTTATGCAAAATGTGTTGAAACTTTTTGCCACAATTCAAGCTGTCATTATAGTTATTTTGTTCAAAAACAGTTCTATATGCCATTGCTGGAAAATGCCAAAATATCTGGAAAGAACCAAAAATATCAGAAATGATCTGATGATTATTCTGTCCAGATTTTGACAAAGTTGATGATGAAGTAAATTTGCCAGAAAGCTATGTTCCATCAAGATTATACGTGCCAAAACTGTATGTACAAGTATGCTGTTGCTGTAGTCTTTAATGATTCTTTTTTTGTTAGACGTAAGGATAGGTAATGTTTTACTCTGACATTACTTACAAATGAGCAATCAACAGTCACGCTTCCCCGAGATAGATCTTTTTGTATTAAAGTAGGAGCTTGAACTTTTGAGAAAATTAAACTCATGAGGGGTAAAAATAAACATAGAATATATGTAGAAGTGGACTTGAGACGACCTTTGACTTCAAGGCTTCCAGATGAGGTTTACTTAGGCAAGGTTGACTGTATCTATTGAAAGGACCAAAGATAAAAACAGAAATTATATTCATTATTTTAGTTGCATACCTTGAAGAGAATACTGTATGAAAGCATAAAAAAGTTGTCTTCCATATTTGCCAATGTTGATTCCCTTATAACCAAAGAGGATACATTTTCCAGTATTTTTTTCACATGTGTTAGTGAATAAAGATATGAGGGTTTTATATGTTACAAAGATTTACAGAATGAAAACACAGATACGGTATTATGTAACAATGTATTTGTGCCATTTATTATGACAATTTTTATTCATTCAAGAAGTCTGTAAAAATGCGTTTTACCATAAGTGTCTTGATTTTGTCTTGATTTTACTTTGATTCCATGAAATGTTATGTAAAATGATTAGAAACTGCAATAGTGTTTAAGCCATTCACAATCATTTGGCAAGAAATTATATGCTATCCTTTATCAATTACCTCAATACCTCAATTCTTTTCCGTTAAGTGTGCTACCTTATAACAGTAAAGTGAGACAACAAATGTGTCTTCTGTTTCCATAATATTGCAAAAATACAATGTTACAGTAAAATGATCAATTTGTCCATCTTTTCACAAAGTGACAGTAGTTAAATAGAACCTTTGCACCAAACCATCGCGCTATAGTAAAACTACATTTTGCTTTCGTTTGCTTTATATTCATGCATCATTACCCTTTAGCTCCTGTTACTTTGAGAAAACACAGATGACTTGATATATGAGAAAGTCTGAAAGATTATGATGTTGTCACATAGGTGAATTTTATAAAGTTATATTTAAAGTTTAATTTTGATCCTTAGTATTCTGTTATTGTTTTGTTTATCATTTTGTTAAGAGTAAACATACATGAAAAGAATTAATGAATGAATCTTAACTTTACTTATGGTTTGAACAATGAACTGGATATATTGCGACCAATGAGGTCATTTACTCCTGACAGGTCGGGTCTTGGCAGTTAGCATGAGTCCTTGACCGCTGCTCGAACTGTATCCCAGGCATTTTCTTATGCCAAGGCTCCTATACTCTTATTAGTTTAAGTTGTGCGTAACGTGACTACTGCCAGTATCTTGGAACCAGTTACTCAAAATGTTCTAGCTATCTACTTCTTGGTATCAAACTACTGGTGACACACATCTAACATACACAAAAGTTTTATGGTTCAACAAGCCAACATGATGTCGCAAGAAGATGGCTATGAGCATTGTGAGCGACATTTCCCAGGCTCTTCAATGTACCCAGCCCGCATCATGCTCTTACACTTCGCTAACATCCCAGATGATGCATCTAGAGTGTCCTCAGATGTGATTTTGGTGAGTAAATGAATCTTCCTAAACAAGGTCAGATCAAGCCTTGTGGCGAGAACCAGTGGCAGTTTCGCTAACATCTCATTCCAATGTGGAATATACCCCAGAAACTTAAAATCCAGAATTGTATGCTATCACCAAAATAATAGTACAAAATTACTTTGCCAGTCTTTAAAAGTGTCAACAAAATGTCATTCATATTTCCATCGTTGGGAAGACGTGCCAAAGTTCCCATCCTGATGAACGCCCTCTCACAAAAAGTTGATTCAAGAAAATGTGAGATTCTGTAATGTCTGCTGAAAATGATTCAGTTGTAGTATTGAGTGAAGCTATTTGTTTCCACATGAAAAGTACGATTGGGAGAATGGGAGTAAACAATGGAGAGAATTACAGCACAGAAATGTTCAAATGCATAAACCTTTAAAAAAAAGTACAGAGAAAAGAAAAAGGTACTTATTAGATTTTACTTTCTTCCTACGAGTCATTTTTCTTCAATTTTTCTATCATTTGTGTCTGATTCTGATTGATGAATAAATGTGATTTTGTGAAAATGTCCTGAAGGTCTCTGGGTCAAATCAAAATCAGAAGCTCTTAAAATTCTTACAACAATACCCTGCTGCAATGAAATAAAAGTAGTCCATGAAGCTTTCGAGATTGACACCTAGTTCGTATGTCTTCTGCAATGTCAGGCAATGAAGACTTTGTAAATCATCCTCTCTCGGAAGTCTGAAGATTGTTTGAGCTAATCCTTGCGCGTACTTCATGACAGCATTGTTGTGATAAAGAATTATCTGAGGATCTGGTGGCATAGTGGCCCTACTGCCTTTTCTGATTCTCTCCATACAGGCATTTTTCACTTGTGAAATGGTTTCAGCTTTGAAATATGACCCTCCCTGCCTCTCTGAAAGGATAGACATTGGAGAGAACGTGGGCAGCACTTCTCTTTGAATGGTAGAAAACCTCTAGCAAATACTGGATCTAGCCAAGGATTTGTGAAATCGTCAGATCAAAAATATTCCGAGGAAGATCAACTGCTCAAGAAATTCCCAAATCTGTATCCATGATGGTATTTCCAACAGATGCCTTTGATACATAGTGTTCTTTACGCATAACAGATCCAGAGACAACGGTCTTCACACACAACTCTTGCACCATGAAGCAACAGGAAAAGCATTAACGGACCAATGTATGCTCCTTGAGGCACCCCAGAATCTATGTGTACCATTGACAAAGCATCTTCCTCAATACATGTACTATACTCTGAGTTTTGGCATTTAGTCTTCACATGTACTCCATGATACTTGAAATTCTCCAAAAGGCATTGATGGATGACTGTATCAAATGCCTTCGACAAATCTAGAATGTAGCCGTCCAGCAACAAGGAATTAGTGAATCCTGCTCTATCCAAACTGGGATGATTGTCTCAGCTAATCCATGGCTAAACTTTTGGACTGCATAAATTCCATAGAGAGTCTCATGTATTTGTAATGCTCTGAGGGATTCCTGGAAAGCTAAAGACAAAGAGGTCTCCGTACTTTACCTGCCAGCATCAGTAACTTTGAGAATTATGATGAAATTGTCAAACAGTTGCCTTTGAGGGATGTCTCTTGTATTCTCTGTGTAATAAGAGATCGAGTTACAATGGTCTCCATAAACAAATCGTCTGCCAAGAAAGACCCCAAATTTCCTTGAATTTGAGAGATTTCATATCGAATTGCCACCAAAAAGCATCAGTTTGCCACATATCATGAGTTTCATACTGTCCATTAGGCTTACTGCAACATAGGAATCGGCAGCAACTGCTAGCGATATGTTTTCAAATAATACTGTCTGAATCGTTTAACAACTCCAGTGCAATGGCCATATCTACATTCTCAGTTTCAGCTGGAGAGGCATTTAGTAGTATCCAACAATGATTGTAGACTGCTTCTTTCCTTTGGTAGATTTATTCCCAGTACTGCTTATTACTTTTCCCTCATCCTGTAGATTACATGCAGGCAAACTCATAGTTCAATGCAATGACACGGTTGGCAAGCCGCGTATTTCAAAGTTTGTGGGCAGAGCGACGCCAGGACACATCCGTTCACGACATTGTCTGATCAAAAAGGGTTTAATCCAAGGAACCATGTCATTAACTAGTGTTGAAGCAGGTGTCGTCTCCCAGGAATGGATGCGCGTCTCCCATGGATGCGCGTAAGTTGCGCAGTTCAAGCACTGCGGGAAGTGCGTGGCTGCTCTTCTCGCCTTCTCAAGCACGTTTGTGCAAGTGTCCACGAAATGGCACCAATGAGGTAATTCAGTTCGTGAACTTTGTGGGTACCAAAGTGCATGCAAGTGATAACAGGGCTCTGAAGGGTGGTGTAGGTTGTAGATTGAAATTTCCTTTAGAGTGATATAGGTTGTAGATTCCAGTTTTTCAGAAAGGTTGTTGAAGGTTGCAGATTAAGTTGCTAGGAAGTGTGATGCCGGATTCAGACACAAATTGCCAGAAAAAGTGATGTGGACTGGAGATTCAAATTGCCAAAAATGGCAACGAAGGTACCAGATCTTAGATTCTAGAAAGAGCAATGTAGCTTGTAGATTCTCAAGTTTCCAGAAAGTGTTGTAGGTTATAGATTCCAATTCTAAGAAAGTGAAGGGAGTAGATGCTTGTTGCCAGAAAATGTGGGGTAGGTTGCAGATCGCAGAAAGTGTGATGTAGGTTATAAATACAAGACTCCAGAAAGTGTGTTGTAGGTCGCAGACTCGAGTTTCCAGAAAGTGTGATGTAGGTTGCAGATTCAAGTTTCCATGAAGTCTGTTGTAGGTTGCAGATTCAAATCCCCCAAAATGGGTGGTTTAGGTTTAAGATTCCAGTTGCCAGAACGTGTGGTGCAGTTGTAAATATATCAGTTGCCAGAATGTGTGTTGAAGGTTGTACATTCCTGTCGCCAGAAAGTGTAGGGTAGAAAGTTTAAAAGTACGACTCGGGCTACAGACCCCAAGTTTCCAGAAAGTGTCATTTAGGTTGCATATTCTAGATTCCAGAAAGTGTGGTGTAATGTAGGTTGTAGATTCCAGTTACCAGAAAGTGTGGGGTAGATTGCAGATTCCAGTTTTGAAAGAACCACTAAGGGTACAGAATTAAGTTGCCAGAAAGTGTGTTGTAGGTTCCAGATACAAGTTTCACAGGAAGTATGGTGTAGGTTGCAGGGTCAAGTTAACAGAAATTGTGTCGTAGGTAACAGGTTCAAATTTCCGGCAAGGATGTGTAGGTTGCAGATTCAAATTTTGAAAGTACGGTTTAGGCTACAGACTCACATTATCCAGAAAACAAGATGTTGGTTGTAAATTCAAGGTTCCAGAAAGGTTGATGTGAGTTTTAGATTCAAATCTCCAGAAAGTGTGGTGTAGGCTGGAGACTCAAGTTATCCAGAAAGTGTGATGTAGGTTGCAGATTTAGGGTTGCCAGAAAGTGTGATGTCGGTTTCAGACACATATTGCCAAAAAATGTGCTGTAGGTTGCCGATTCAAATCCCCAGAAAGTGTGGAGTAGGTTATAGCTTCCAGTCTTAAAGGTGCGGTCTAGGCTACAGACTAAAGTTATCCAGAAAATATGATATAGGTTAGTTGTTTGATGTAGGCTGCAGATTGCAGGTTTCCAGAAAGTGTGGTTTGGGTTGCAGATTTGAATCCCCCAGAAAGTGTGGGGTAGGTTGAAGTTTTAAGTTTTGAAAGTACAGCTTAGGCTACAGACTCGAGTTATCCAGAAAAGGTGATGTAGGTTACAGATTCTAGATTCCAGAAAGTGTTTTGTAGGTTTCAAGCACAAGTTGCCAGTATTATAGGTTGGTGATTGCGATTCCATAAGCTTTGATGTAGGTTGCAGAATCAAGTTGCCAGAATGTTTGGCGTAGATCTAGATTTCAATCGCCAGAGGGTTTGGTGTTGGTTTCAGACTTTCAGTAAGTTTGATGTAGGCTGATGATTCAAGATTCAGTTCAGTGAGGCATTGTTGCAAACTCCTTTTTCCCCAAAAAAATATGCAGGGTGCAAGATATGCACTGTAGGTAAGTGTCTTAGTACTCAAGCGGCAGTTGATTGTAATGATGTCTTTGATGGTTATCTGCCTGATTTTGTGAGGTTCACCGATGGAACTTTTCCCCACCGCTTTCTTGATAAGTCTCCCTCCGTTGATGCCTACTTTTATCATTACGTACCCATTGCCCAATATCCAGCACATTCAAAAGCCATGTCATTATCCACTATCAACTTTCTCCTTGTACAAGGTTGTATTCATTTGCAGTTTGGAAGTGACTGCATAGCATGACTGATCAGTCTACTCTCAAGGCTGCAGAGCTATCGGTGTATCCCCACTGTAGCATATTTGCATTGCACCTCCCTATGCAACATCACAGTCCATCCAGATTACATCGATTGATCATGGAAGTTGATCATGGAAGTATAGAACTTGCAGAAGATATTAGATTGTTGAGTGAGCTAGCCAAAGAAGTTGGGTCAATCTTACTTTCCATACAGAACTTGACATTCTCTCTTGAAAAAAGTCATGTTATAGGAGTCTCAGCACCTTCCAGGGATCATCCAGATTACACCAAGTGATCATGGAAGTATTGAACTTGCATAACGTATTGGATTGTTGAGTGAGCTGGTCAAAGAAGTTGGGTCAAACTTACTTTCCATGCGGAACTATGTGATGAACAATTTATGCTTGGTGGATTGTACTTGTCCAGTAGAGGAGTCCAACATATATTCACGATACGCTACCACGCCCACAAGACCTCAACGAAATGCGTCACAAAGTTCTCCAAAGAAAAATTGCACAAATCCCACTTGGGTAACACAAGCGATGAAGTTATTTACAAATGATGATAAACCAGAAGGATGATGCTGACTGCTAGTCTTGATAAAGATAAATTGAAGATCCACTATGTAACTGAAACGCTGTAAAATTCCTGGCTGTTTACAGTGGTAGTTTAACAAGATAAAACAAGATGGCTGACAATAGTAGAGGTAAAACATGTCCACATGGTTTAAAGACTTTCTGCTGAGTGACATGTAGCAAAGAAAATTACCATGAGGTGAAGACATTGACAATGAGGTGGCTTTCAACTGAACTCCTCATTGGCCTGTCGTTGCTTAGAGAAAAAAAAAACATCCAGTGAAAGTTACAGAACAACAGAAGCTAGGAATTCCTCAATGTGCTGAATAAAGACATGTTGAATGAAGGCTTGGCTGCTGAATGAACAAAGAAGTCTACTGGCAGTGGAACAAAAGGATCAAGTTGAATGGGAAATGTTCTCACAAAAGCATGAAAGAGTAGATCACCTGGCTTTGGCAGTTTAAAATAAACAAACTAGTGATAAAGCGCTGATCAAGAGTTAAATGAATAGAAATAACCACTACAAACTACTTCATTTCCATCCTGTCATCATCCAGAAGTGTCTGAGAGGAAGTAATGGAGTATTTGTTGGGCCACTTATGCTCTTTGTAATACTTGCTATTTTCTTCTGAAATGTGCTATATTAGCAGTTCTTGTGCTCTACACTCTATAACAAAATCTCTATTACTTGTTGGATCACTTAATGTTGTGTGTCATGTGGCAGTTGGAACAATTTCTTGAAATAGAGTATGCCACGGCAGTTGAGTTCCAGAATCATCCCAAACTATCTGAAAAGTAGTACTGACATATTTGGTGACCAAGTCCTGTTGCTTGGCTGATCTGCAGCTGGAATACCCTGTTGAAATGACTGCATGTAGCTATTCATCATTGGCATCCGTCTGTCTCGTGAGACAATGGAGAGTTTTTGCCTGGTGCATGATTAAAGGTCTGCTCTTCGGTGTTTATCCTAAGCTCCAAGCACCCATTGAAGCAGGCAGGCCGTGACGGGTCAGCACCTTATTGGCTGGGGGCTGCCCAGATTAAGGCGGGCGGTAGCTGACCAGTGGGACACGAGGATCCCTCCCATCGTCGAAGGCAACCCATAGCGTCCGAGCTCACGCCAATATGCTCTGGACTTATAACTCATAACTGCTGCCTCCCGTGTTGTTTCTGTCGCTGGAACAGCGGCACTGAAGTGACCTCTCCAGGGCGCAAGCCTGGGCGAAGTGTATGGAGATCCTAGGCTGCCCAGTCGTTAAGATCCCCCTCTCGGCCTCGCCGGTGTAGTCCAAAGGAGAGCAAAGCAGTACATTTATCACCAGTTTGGCTGCAGGAGCTGCCGGAGTTTGCGAGTACTACACGCTCGTCCGCCTTCGGGGCTCCACTCCTGATTTGTAGGGTTTACTCCCCTACACATGGCTGTTGGATCGTCGCAGATCTCCTCCNGCACTGAAGTGACCTCTCCAGGGCGCAAGCCTGGGCGAAGTGTATGGAGATCCTAGGCTGCCCAGTCGTTAAGATCCCCCTCTCGGCCTCGCCGGTGTAGTCCAAAGGAGAGCAAAGCAGTACATTTATCACCAGTTTGGCTGCAGGAGCTGCCGGAGTTTGCGAGTACTACACGCTCGTCCGCCTTCGGGGCTCCACTCCTGATTTGTAGGGTTTACTCCCCTACACATGGCTGTTGGATCGTCGCAGATCTCCTCCACCCTCTAACCGTTAGCTGCTCAAGGCTGCTCCTCCGCCTAGTTGCGATGCTGTGTAGACATCATCCGTAACCCTGGATAAGGGGCCCATACCGGGTACTATCAGCCGGAGCCAGCTGAACCCGGGACTCGTGTAGGGCAGGGTCGTCACCCATGTAGCTATTACAGTTCCAGAATCTTCCAGAAAGGTCTTGGAAGAAGTCCTCTCTTGGTCACTTGGTAGGTGACAGCTGGCATTCATTCTTGTAATGAGCAATGTTATTGCAATCACATGGTCCTCTGAGTCTTTCTCCAAGAATAAGCACTTGGTTCCGGACTGTCCATTCCCAGTACCAACGAGCTATGAAGATCTTGTTCCCCTCCATCCCTGCCATGTTGCCAGGTAACAACTCACGCGTATCGAGTGTAAACAAAATGATGTTTGATCGTCTGAGTCTTCCTCCAAAAATAAGCACTTGGGTCCGGACCGTCCATTCTCAGTGCCAACGAGCTATGAAGATCTTGTTCTCCTCCACCCCTTCCATGTTGCCAGGTAACAACTCGTGTGTATCAAGAGTAAACAAAATGGTGTTTGATCGTCTGAGTCTTCCAAGAAAAAGCACTTGGGTCTGGACTGCCCATTCTCAGTGCCAATGAGCTATGAAGATCTTGTTCCCCTCCATCCCTTCCATGTTGCTAGGTAACGACTCAAGCGTATCACATGTAAACAAAATGGTGTCCGATCGGGATGAAGCAGATGATATCAAAGATGATGTAACGTTCAGTATCATGAAGTCTTTCAATCAGAATGTGGTCCTGATTAGTGCAGACAAAATATAGTTTCCATCATTGATGCATTCGTCGTCATGTACAGCAAAGAGCTATTGTTGCATATATCGTAAGAAAAAGCTGTATGTAGGACAGTAACTTACAGTCTATGTGAGGTTCTCATACCCTTGGGGTTGGCGAGGGGGCTGTACGCAGGTACGAATCCGTATGATCAGATATATCGGTTGGTTCCTGTACTAATCTCCACAAGATAGGTCTTTTCTCCTAAAAATAGCAAATACTCCTGGAATATCATAGACTTTTCTTCGAAAATGGTTTATGAGGTATGATCGCCTTCTCAAAATCCTCAAAAAGGTCCAATGAGAATCCATAAAAAGCTCTGTGATGTGTGTGCTCATCACTGTCTCCGCTTTCATCGTTTCATTCACCATTCATTGACAGATTGTCTTCCATGTAAGAAAAAAGGACTGTATGATCAGTCAGATCAGTTGCTTACCAGTCTTGGCCTGTCCTCTTGCTGGCATCCTGAACTGCTTCCGTTAGGCGACTCTGCTAACTCCTCTATTTGGCTGGCTTCAAAGAGGACTGGAGCCCAATGAGTGGTGTTCTCTTGTGCGAAAAAAGGCTAGTCTTTCTTGGTGATGACTTATCAGTCAGTAACATCTCCATTCTCAAGGCATCATCTGAATCAGTCTGCTACCATTAGGTAACCTGAACTTTAACTCTAGAACAGACATAAAGGAGGGATGAAACTTAGTGAGTGATGATCTCTCGGGTTGGATCTCTCTTATCAGATTAGTCAGTTGTTGGTAAAATATCCACTCTCCACTATCTTCCACTCATCTTGAACCACTTTTGCGAAGCGGCTCTGCATCTTTGCTTCTCTGATCAAGTGAAAAAAGGGATTAACCATATTCGTGTCCAAGACTGGTCATCCAGATCATTGACATTCCCGTTTCTAGGTCATTTTAGGTTTTCATCCCTCCATCCTAAATTTCTTCCTCAAAATGACTTCTTTAGTCAGTACAAAGGAAATTTTATAATTCCAAACACTCATGGCAGTGTTACAAGGTTCCGTTGTTTCAAAACTCAATTGGTTTTGCACAAAAGGGGCCAGAACTGACCTTTCAGAATAACAATTTTTTAAAGATAATTAATAATTTTTAATTTGGACTATCAAAACTTTTGAAAAGCATGCATTCAGAATACTAGACCTTTGAATTAGGAACTTTCTGAGGACTTATCTTTTGGAGCAACAAACAAGTTGCAATGGTAATAAAAGTATTGCATAAACATGATGAAGAAGTCCATTGACAATGGGAACCGGCAGGTCTCTGCACAAAGTCTATGGGAAATACAAAAATCAGTAGTCAATGGGTTAATGGTGACTGAGATATGTAATCAATGCAGGAGGGACTTGAACCAATAAGTGTTCCACATGTGACATGTACATCTTATTTTCCTCACCAGATTGAATTCAATTTATTGTAGAAAGATCAGAGGATGGCGCCCTCTTCAGAATGGGGACCAAATTCATTTCATGGCAGTCACTTGCTTTGAATTGTGTGTAATCAATGCCATTGATTCAATTTATTGTAGAAAGATCAAAGAATGGCGCCCTCTTTACGATGGGAACACAAATCTTTACATGGCAGTCACTTATCTTGAAAAATGCATTGTAAATGATTTAACCAATCGGTGAATGTCTAGGCAACTGCATGAAAACAAAAGACTCTTGTGTAGCAGTAAGGTTTGTATTTTGATGAGTGCTTGTAAATTGTATTGTTTCAAATAATTTGTAAATGACAAATGACAGAGAAATTACAAAAGAATGACAAAAATAGCCCCAAGTATTTGAGAATTACGAAGGTGGCATTCTTATTATTTCTGTTCTAATGGTGCTGAAAAGACAAATATGTTACTTGATTCACTGAGAGAAGGAATAAGGATATTTTCAGTGTCATAAAAATTTCTGTTGATATTTTTGATTATTTTATTTCCATATATTTTTTACATTTCTGATCAATTTTCTTCCTTTCAAATCAAATCACTTTTTGTTGTTACAAAAGCGTAATATTGAAGTATGAAAAGGCGATACAATGTAATTTGGTGACATTTTCAGATATTATTTTGAGTTTATTTTCGAAATGTAATGTTTGTAATGAGACTCCAATCTTCATATACCATTCCTGTTTTAGTATTGTAAAGGTAGATGAGAAAAGTTATTTCATTCTCATGATATATGTTTAGACCTAATAATAAGTACTATTTTATTGATGTTTAGAGAAGAGTTTGTAAAGTTGAATTCTTAAGTTTATGTACATGCATGTTTTTATACCTTATGTTAGTGTTTTATAGCCAAGTTTATGGCAGATTGGAGATCAAAATAAAAATGATCATTTATAGAAAAAGAAATTGACTATTGTCATTGATGTTTATTTTAGCATATGTAAATGAAATAATTGTGTGCAATAATGAGGGAATAATGAGAGTCAGTTGTTAATCTCTCAAAGCATGGAGAGAGAGAGAGAAAGTAGGAAAAGAGAGAAAAAAAAGAGGAAGAGAGAAAGAGGGAGGGAGAGAGAGGTGGAGGTAGAAAGGTTGGGAGAGTGAGAGGGAGCAAGGGAGGAAGAAAGAGAGGGAACGAGGGAGGAAGAGAAAGACAGGGGGAGTGGGAAAGGAAAGGGGAGGGAAGAGAGAGGAGCAAGGGAGAAAGGAAGAGAGAGGGGAGGGAGATAGAGAGGTGGGGGTAGGAGAGGGAGGGAAGAAAAAAGATAGAGGGTAAAGAGATAGAAAGAGATGAAATCCACATTTGCAAGAGTGCATAGGTCCATGGTGAATACCAAAAATCATTGTGTCCCCCCTAAGAAAATCTGGGCTTTTCGTAAATCTTTTCAAGCATATGATACAGGATTGCATTTGAACAAGTTGTCAATTTTCATATATTTTCTAACAAGCAAAGAAAAGCTTGTACATTTACATGATGAGTTCAATGACAAACAAAAAAATGTATCAAAACGTTTGTATGAAAAGTAATGAACAAAATCTTCAGCCACTGACTCCCCAGGACCTTCGAAATCTGCAAAAATATATATTCCGTGAATATATATTGATGTGTATAGGAAGGTATAAAAGTACCAAGTGGCCAAAAGATGCCTATGAATGATTTTAAATGGCTCTGTCCTATTTTTTAATTTCTGTGGGTATTTTTCAATGTGAATGAAAAGTGCATTAAAAACAATAAAGGCCGCCAAATTTCAGACGGTCCGTCAGTGGAGGGCAACTAAACAAGGTGATTTTTTTTGGGGGGGGGGACGGAGAAGTATGACATATAGACGAGGGGATGACCAGATTCTTACAGAATTGTGAAATAGTTCACGGATTATTTTAGTTATTTTTTTTTTTACCTATCTACATATCTATCAATCCATCCATCTATATGTCAGTCTGTCTATCTATCTTCACTATCTATCCATCCAACCATCTATCAATCCATTCATCCATCTACATTTCTATATCTATCCATCCATCTATCTATCTGTCAGTCTGTCTATCTATCTTCACTATCTATCCATCCAACCATCTATCAATCCATTCATCCATCCATCTATCTATCCAAACACCCATCCACCCATCCATCCATCTATTTATCCAAACACCCATCCACCCATCCATCTTTCCATCCATCCATCCATCCATCCAACCATCCATCCATCCATTTATCTAAAACCTATTGTTCGTCTATATGTCTGTCTATAAATGTATCTATCAATCAATTTATCTATCCATCCATCCATCTACTTGTCTATATATCCATTACGGCAGAATCTTTAAGAAACAATTAACTAATCTATCAATCGTCCATTTAATAATCAAAGTAATCGATAAATCAATCAAAGAGTTGGCAGGTGAAACAAGATTCTGCATCCATGTCATTTGCCAGACCCTGGTATTCTGCGTGATCGCATTTTCTATGGCCTCGATGCCGTAGGAAAAGCGAGACAGAAAGAGATCCTTCCAGCAAAATTGGTAAGAAAGCAAAAACATGTTTTTTTTACTCAAAATTTCACGAATTAATCCTTTTCAACCGAATTGTATTTTGTTGTGAAAAATTGAGTGGTGCACTAGTGGTGGTGCTCGTCATGAGCGTCTTTGATGAGTTGCTTTTCGCCACAGCTGTTCGGCATTGGTGCAAGTGTGACTCGTGTGATGAGGGGTGGTGGGGTTTGCTATTTTGCATTTTGGTATATGGGGCTAGGGTATATATAGGGTTTAAATTTTAGGGTTTAAGGTTAGGGGTTAGGGTTAGCGTTTAGGGTTTAGGGTTAGAGTAAGGGTTAGGCTGGATACCAATGGCAATGGGGCCGAAAAAAAGATGGACCACAACAGGGACTCCTTGGCAAACTTGGAAATGCCCATACCATACATTTTAAAGCCGGGAACTTCAGACATTGATGTGCTCTCAGTGGGTGGAGAAAAATACAATGATCAAACTGAAAATTTGAGCAAAATCCGACAAACCATTAAAAAGTTATGAATTGTCAAATGTTTTATTTCTACCCCTCATGGGCTCCTTCAATTGGCAACCTACCTGCTCAAGATGGCTGCCAAGATGGAGAACTTTCCATTCACATTGTACATCAAATTTTGCATTTCTTTTTATTTTTCTAGAAAAGTAGATAAAGTTTTACTTCTCTCTTCAAATATGGTATGAACATAATGATTCTGCATGCATTTTGGGATGAATCTTATTTTGATTCCCTACTGTTTTTTTTAATCTTTTTGTTTCTGTAAATTTGTTTCAATAAATTTGGTATGTAGATACCCTGATGAACTCAATATGATAATTTAAAAAAAGAAAACTATGAATATGTTCAAAGTTTTTAAAATTATTTGTTTATAAACGTGCATTAGAGACAGCAGTAACAACTTCCAGTGAGTAATATGACAATTGCAAATGGGTGAAATGGTTTTTCTTCCCAAGAAGCTGCAAAAAAATAATGTACCAATGTAATAAAAACATTTGTCTCTAAAAGTGAAGACTCACAACTAAAAAAAAAATTGTATTTGTTCCTATTCTTTTATACAACTCCTCTAAAAATGTCAACATAGCCGAGAAATGGTTTCCGTCATCTAAAAGTTCACTAGCAAAGTGTTCCGGTTAAATGACCTTGGCTTTTATTCCCAAGAACTTACAAAAAATTCAAATTCCAATATAATGTGAAAACATAGGTCTCTAAAATTGAAGGGGCGCATTACTAACAAAAACGGATACTGTCCTATTCTATATAAAACTCTCCTAAAATTTCTGCCATAGCAGAGAAATGGTTTCCGTCATCTAAAAGTTCACTCGCAAAGTGCTCCGGTTAAATGACCGCTGCTGTACTCGAATCCAGTCAGAATTCGATACCAAATTCAATTGCCCCATACCAAGCGCACAAAGAATGCCTTTGGAGAGAAATAAACATTTTCAGAATTCCAAGGAAATGAACACGAGTAGTCCAATCTTGTTATTAGCTGATTTAATGCGCTCTCTGCTGGCGATTTGGGTGTCGAATGTACGCAATTAATTTGATGTGGTAGCGAGAAGTCATTGCCAAAGCTGATTGGTCGGTTAATCGAGGCCACAGCTGTGTAATCCAGTTCTAAGTTATTTCTTTTGTTTGTTTGTTTAAATGAGGTATGTGTTTTGATTGAGAAATTAGCTATTTCAAGAAAATATCTTTGTGTGGTTTGAGAATGACATCATACTTCTTTCTAAGTACAAATCTAAGTGTTTATGCTGCTTTGAATTATTTGTTTGATTTATAGTGATGCTTTGGTGAATGGAAATCAATTGTTTCATGAAAATATATCTGTAGTATTCTGGAAAATTATGTCACGGTTCTCAGTGTGCGTGCAAAAGAGATGCTTGACTACTTCAAAATTGAATGAAAAAAAATATTTGTTTGATTGCCAGTGATTCTTGAAATAGGAAAATTTGTTATTTCAAGAAAATATTTTTGGTAGTCGGATTATCGTCTAAAAAGAGAATTGAAAATTAGATAGGAGGGACTGAAATTTTCAGAATGATAAGAGCATTGCTCTTTTAAAGCTCTCCTTAAATGTTTTTTTTTTTTTTGGGGNACCAAGCGCACAAAGAAAGCCTTTGGAGAGAAATAAACATTTTCAGAATTCCAAGGAAATGAACACGAGTAGTCCAATCTTGTTATTAGCTGATTTAATGCGCTCTCTGCTGGCGATTTGGGTGTCGAATGTACGCAATTAATTTGATGTGGTAGTAAGAAGTCATTGCCAAAGCTGATTGGTCGGTTAATCGAGGCCACAGCTGTGTATTCCAGTTCTTGGTTATTTCTTTTGTTTGTTTGTTTGTTTGAGTGAGGTATGTGTTTTGATTGGGAAAGTAGCTATTTCAAGAAAATATCTTTCTTAGTTTTGAAAATGACATCATACTTCTTGCTCAGTAGAAATCTAAGTGTTCATGCTGCTTTGAAATGGGATAAGACACAATCTTTTGATTAATAGTGGTGTTTTGGTTAAAGAATATTGTTTGTTTCAAGAAAATATCTTTATTAGTTTTGAAAATGACATCACTCTTCTTTCTTAGTACAATTTTAAGTGTTTATGCTGCTTTGAAATGGGATAAGACATGTTTATATGATTGATTGTAATGCTTTGGTTAAATTATACTGATTGTTTCAAGAAAATACATCTGTGAGTTTTGAAAAATGACATCACACTTCTTTTGCCATAAAAATCTAAATGTACATTTGAAATGGAATAAGACATATTTTTGTGTGATTGATAGTTATGCTTTGGTTAAAGAAAATTTGTTGTTTCATTAAAAATATCTGTCTCATTATAAAAAAAAATGACCCCACAATCCTAAGTAAACCGAGGTGTATATTCAAAAGAGATACTTGAATGCTTCGAAATTGAATTAGAAATATTTGTTTGATTGCCAGTGATTCTTCAAAAAGGAAAATTTGTTATTTCAAGAAAACATCTTTGGTAGTTGATCATCATCTAAAAAAAGAATTGGTTATTTTTATAGCACGGACTAAAATTTGAGGGGAGTGATAGTGATTGCTCTCCGAAGCTCCCCATTAATGCTTTGGGAGGGGGGGGGAGTGATTTATAGAGCCCCTTGTCACCCTAATTTCACTACATTAGGACCATTATAGCTCCCCTAAAATTCTCCTTGACAACATCTCGGAGAGCTATTTACTATTCCCTGCAAATTCTGAAGTTCAGTCCCTGCAGGTCATGGATGGAGCCAGTTGGATTATCATGTTAAAGGAAAAATGGAATCTGATATAAAGAAACCAATATGTCATACAAACATTGGTTACATAGATGATAAATATGACTGTCATATCATGCTTGTTATGGCATTCTGTAGTTGTGAGTTTCACCTTCGTGTTTTCATGGATTCAGTGTTCCAGGCGATTGATCACATTATGATCAAATATTCCATTATAGTTCATGGATCAAGGATATGAAAATGGGGAATATGCAATAAGCTTTAGACCTGCATGCATTTATGATGTGGTATCACTATTTTATTTCATGAAAAATAGGTGCTGCATAGAAATGAGTGATATTCTTTAGAATGTCATGTTTGTGGAATGGTTTTGAAATATATTATCAATTTACATGTGGTCGTAACAAAATTGTCTGCAAAATATTTTTACTTCTCTTCATAGCTTTATCTTTGTATTTTCATTATCCTTTCTGGGAGAAAAATATTTTTGTAGAATTCAAAGATGTTGCAATTTCACAAAATTATATATTTCTAAGAAATTATATTAAAGACTTGGTTAGCCATAGAAAAGTCGAACAGTGATTTGAAGCAGAAAATTAGACAAACAGATTAAGAAAAGTTTGAGGAAAATTCGCCAATGAATTAGAAAGTTATAAATATTTCAATGAAACTCAATAGTGATTTTCCATGTAAATTGGAAACTCTGGGTTGTGTTATGGTGTTTGTCACACACTCCTCGACTATTCATTATTTTATGCTATTAACCCTACACTTCATAGAAATCCTTTGATCAATTCAATTCAATTCAATTCAAGACTTTATTCCAGACACAACTGCAGCAGGAGAGGTCCATATCATCAAAAATACAAAGAACAACAAAAACAACAAAGGGTACATCAGACAAAATGAGAAGAACAAGTTACCAATAAGAGACACAGTAAACACTACAAGTGGATACTTAGGATACCGGTACCGGTACTACAACTACGGTTGAATATGATCTACATCATAAAGAAAGAAAAGATAACAAGATCATAAANATTAGATAGGAGGGACTGAAATTTTCAGAATGATAAGAGCATTGCTCTTTTAAAGCTCTCCTTAAATGTTTTTTTTTTTTTTGGGGGGGGGGGGGTGACTTGTAGAGCCCCTTGTAACCTCGATCTTACTACATGAGAAACCATTTTAGCTCCCCTAAAATTCTCGTAGAGCACATCTACTGTAGAAAATCTATTTATTCTGAAGTTCAGTCCCTGCAAAAGGATGGAGCCAGCAGATTATCATCTGACAGGAAAAATGAAAATGGAATAGAAAGAAACCGATAAGTCATAAAAAACATTTGTTACATAGATGATAAATATGACACTCATATCAAAATCATGCTTGTTATGGCATACTATAAGTGTAAATCTGTGAGTCTCACCTTTGTGTTTTCATGGGTTCAGTGTTCCAGGCTATTGATCGCATTATGATAAAATATTCCATTATAGTTCATGAATCAAGGATATAAAAATGGGGAATATGCAATAAGCTTTGGAGCTGCATGCATTTATGATGTAGTATCACTCTTTTCTTTCATATGAAGTTAGAGGCTGATATAGAAATGAGTGATTTTCTTTTGAATGTCATGTTTGTGGAATGTTTTTGAATATTTGTTACAAATACCAACTCGATCATAACAAAATTATCTGGAAAATAGTTTTACTTTTTCATAGATTTTTAGTCATTTAATTATTCTTTTCATGGAAAAATATGTCTGAAGAGTTCACAGATGTTGCAATCGCATAAAATTGTATTTTTTTCTAAGAAATTACATTACTAACTTTGTTAGTTAACAACAGAAAAATCTTACAATGATTTAGAGCAGAAAATCAGAAATATATTTTTTTTTTAAATTGAAATTGATTAGAAAATTAATTGAATAATTATCCAGATTTCAAGAAAACCGATTTTTCATATAAATGGGAATCTTTATCATTTTAATGTTGTTTACTCTGATACACTTTCTTGAGGGAATCTTACTCTTTCGCAGTGGAATAGTATTCATATTCAGTGAAAAAAAGTTTGCTCTTTACAATTCATGAGAAATTCACTCTGTTTACTCACTCATTCTTACGCCATTCACATTTATCCAATGTTGAGCCAAAATTTAGCTACTAAACACATTTTGGAAATACTAGTGTGATATGACACTCAGACCGTTTTCCTGTTGATTTTATTGTCCTGAACTGGTGCTTGAAACAGCTATAAAAATGTGTGTATCGGGCTGTTCACCATAAAAAAATGTGAATGGGGTATGAGCAGATGAGAGAGGAATTTATTGATGTGAAGTGGTCTGGAGCCACCTTTTGGCGCAGATGTGAACAACCCCATACAGTGTCAAGAAGGTGTGATGTCATTGTTATTGACAACAAAAGCAACACCCAAACAACCCTTATTAACAATGGGACTTACTATTGTTTGCCTGAGAGGTTTTTAACACTTTATTGTGAGTGAGTTCCATTGAAAGGGTCATTTACTTTGTTATGAGCAATTGGATTAGAGATGGTGATATTGGGTTCTGAAGGATTTAGAAATCAGTGAATTTAAATTTTATTCACTTCATTTCATTTAGATTCAGTTCAATATGATACCACTTTTATTGCACCCATATACTTTCACAAGGTGAGATCTGAATGCTGCAATGAATATGCTTCAAAATTAAAGCTCATTAAAAGAAATAGAGATAATTTACGACTAACAAAGCTCATTTCTGAAGAATAAAGCTCGTTTCTGACAAACAAATTCTCTAGAAATTTATATAAGTAATTGATATGGAATATGAAAATTCTAACAACCGGTTTGGAAAACTTCAAAATCCTTCAAAATTGATGTCAGACAGATTCGTTAAAATAAGAACCTCTCTTGATGCATCATTTTTTTAATAATACAAAAAGACGGATGGAGCAATTTGCAGATAATTCTAATCTTATCTTGTTTATTTATTGATATGTAGAAAAAAGAGGAACAATTAGTGTAGACAATGAGTATGCTTCTTCTTGGAGTCAGTCACTCCAAATTTTTTTTTTTTTTTACTGTTTGACATTGCCTGAATAAAATCCGGAATATTGCAAACTAACTGAATTTGGCCCAAAATGGATTAATTTTTTCAAGAGGTAGGAGATATTCATAACTAAACAGTTTGCCTAGAAAGAAATAAAATATTACTACAGACAATAAATATTGCATGGAGCCAGTCGGGCCAAGATTGAAAATTCCTTTTATTATCCATTTTCTGAAAATGGGAGGGATGTGTTACAATTTACCACACAAAAATGGCAATATTTTGATAACTATTTCCAAAGAATTTGTATGAATCATCTCAATTCCAATACTTGTACTTCTAAAGAAATTTCATCCAAAATATATTAATTTTCTCAATAGGTAGTAGAAATTCACGACCTGTATTAATAATGACAAATTGTTTGGTAGAGTTTATGTTTCCAGAACCACATTTGTTGAGGAAACCACAAAATAATTCAAAACCAGCCAAGCAAGATATATCACATCATAAGTGTGTATATACTTGAAAAGACTGTGAAATGAAAACTATTTCAATCTACATTACGGAGCTGGAAATTAGTCTCAGTGCAAGTTATAACAATATTATTTGGATCATTTTGCAGATAGTAATTGAATGTAATATGAGGAAGAAAAATAATATATTTTAGAAATTTGTGTTAAGATCCGTTAATTGAAACTTGAAATATGTATTCAACTTTGTTTTAATAGAAATACTGTTTACCAACCGCCCCCCTCAATAAAGTAATGATAAATGAATAAATTGGGAAAATAATAAAAGAGTAATGAATATTATTTGAATGAATAATGAATAAATAAATAGAAGAGAAAGATAAAGATGAAGATGAAAATTGGGAGGGCCAGGAAAAAAGTTTAAATGAGAGAATATCAAAATATGTTTTAGATTTCAAGACTATTTCAAGAATTATGAATATCACTAGTACAACTGTATTATCATTATATACTCAAGCACTCTAGAGTACACTAAAATGCAATTGAGGTGTGTGTAGAGTATCAACAACTTTATTTTGCCTTTTAAACTCACAGTTCAACATATCAATTAAGCCTTGGAGGCAGGCTATTCCAGTAAACAATTTTTTTTCCTCTTGTGGTGGAGTTGATCGGTCTGGGTAAGGACATATTTTGCCCCTGAGTTTACCAATTACGTCACGGTCTCTCACACAGAGATGTAGAATGTGTATTTCCATAGTGTGGATCCCGTATTCAGTCATATTTTTACAAATTTACCAAGGAAAAGGACAGTAATATTCAATATTGATTAATTTCTGTGGAAAGAGGCATACTTGTGAATTCTTTTGGATTGCCACTTTAGGCCTGAATGATATTGGAGGACTTCTTTTTGGTAAGTTTGAAATATTGAAGACTTTTCATTTGTGTGTGAGTTTGCAAAGTGGATTCTTCTTTCATTCAGAGGTCTTTTTTTTTTAATCTTGCGTAGAAAAAGTGTGGGTGTATACCAACATTGATCATTTCGTTTGGCAGAAACATATTTGCTGATTATTAACATCATAGAGGACTTTGATATTCCTCTGCCAGTTGGCATACCCTCATTATTTAGTTATAATAAGAATAATTATATTGGCATTTATATAGCCCTCATACAGAAATATGTATCACAGCGCTTTACAGTACTGTGTAACTCAATTGAAAATTGATTACCTACAAAAAATACAAAACAACAAATGATTTAACTATTAAAGAGAAACCTGCACAAAAATAGTTCATGTGTCTGTTCAGTTCATTTTGAAATTTATGAAGTTGTACTGTATTAATCTGTATTTTGTTGGAAATTAAATAAATAAAAATGAAATGAAAGGAATAAGCAATATTCCTCTTCATCGGTCATTCTGATAATGATTACATTCTCCCTTTCTAGAATATGGCTTCACGTTGGTACTGTACAAACCATGACGCTCCCCAAAACAAATTTAATTTCTGATTGTCTGATTGTCAATGGGTTTTAAAAAGGATATTTTAAGATCCACATCTAAACTAAACCAGTTTTAATCATTCTCTTTCTGGCTACAGGCTCGCATTATATAAATCATGATGTTCCCCAAAACAAATATCATTTCTAATTGTTAATATTAAAACTTCATAAATGATATCTTAATGACTTACAACCAATTTCAAGAATTCTCTTTCTACCCAAGATGAATATGGTTACAGGCTGGTATCATATAAACCAGGATATTCCCAAACAAATTTAATTACTGATTGTCAATATTAAAACTTTCAAAAGGATATTTTAATGACTTACAATCAATTCTAAACATTCTATTTTGCAGTTTTATATAAGCCAGGATGTTGCCCTAAACAAATGTCATTTCTAATTTTCAATATTAAAGCACTTAAAAGGATATTTCAATGACTTACAACCAATTTCAAACATTCAATTTTGCAGTCTGGTATTTCTCTGTGTGCTATACCCAATAGGTTAAATCGAAATATGTCCTTGTTTTAACAGAAGTTCAAGGTTGTGGAATATTTGTACTTTTTGTCATGATATTCAGCCANGGGAACAAAGCAAAATGGTCGAGAGAGGGTCATGTGGTTATCTCGTAAATAATAAAATTAGTGCTAATTTTACTGACTTGCAACTTATTTCAGAAATTCTTTTTCTGTATAAGATGAATATGGCTACAGGCTGGTATCGTATAAACCAGGATATCCCCAAACAAATTTAATTACTGATTGTCAATATTAAAACTTTCAAAAGGATATTTTAATGACTTACAATCAATTCTAAACATTCAATTTTGCAGTTTCATATAAACCGGGACGTTCCCCAAAACTAATGTAATTTTTTATTGTCATTATTAAAACTCTAAAAAGGATATTTTAAAGCCCAAGTACAGTTTTGGTAAAAGCGAATATTTTTATCACCAGATTTCGTCTTCAAATCTATATGAAATGAAATATAGTATCATAAACATATTGCACAAGAGACTATGCGAAAAATGAACGAGTTTGGGAAAAGCTATAATCTAAAATGTGCACATTTCACACTATTTCAATATTTTCTTTCTTGATAAAGGACAACTTCCCATGCTCAGAATTGGATGAAAATTTCAGAATTTAATCGTTGTGTATATCTTTATATGATTTTATTGTCGAATCTCGGAAATAACTTTGTATACGCTTGATAACGAGCAAAATAATGCTATAACCAAGAGAGGGTGCTTAATATGATTTAACAGTCAAATTCAAATTTTCAAAAGAATCAGTACGTAAAAAAATATGCTATGGTCTCAAAATATGTATAAGAATTACATGTCATGATAAACATCCCCAAAATTCACATTTCTTCATCTTTACCAAAACTATACTTGGGCTTTAATGACTTACAACCAATTTCAAACATTCTCTTTCTCCATAAAATGGTATTACAGGCTGGTTAAATATAAACCAGGATATTCCCCAAAACAAAATTTATTTCTAATTGTCAATATTAAAATAAAAAAAGGATATTTTGAAGACTTACAATCAATTTCAAAAATTATTTTTCTGCATAAGATGAATATAGCTACAGGCTGGTATTATATAGACCAGGATATCCCAAAACAAATTTGATTTCTGCTTGTCAATGTTAAAACTCTAAAAAGGATATTTAGATGACTTACAACCAATTCTAAACATTCTATTTTGCAGTTTTATATAAACCAGGATGTTGCCCTAAACAAATGTCCTTTCTAATCGACTATTAAAATTCTAAAAGGATATTTTTAATTTCTTACAACCAATTTTAAGCATACTATTTTGCAGTCTGTCATTTCTCAGCTGTATGCTATACCCAATAGGTTAAATCGAAATATGTCCTTGTTTTAACAGAAGTTCAAGGTTGTGGAATATTTGTACTTTTTGTCATGATATTCAGCCATGAATCAGTTTTAGCTCAAGGGCAAAGTCAAGGATGAGTATTAGGCTTTGATGTATACCCAGATAGCTATAACCTACAAATACTTTCAGCACCATGAGCACCGATGGACCTGTGCGCCATACAAGTAGACACCGTTATTATTATTATTATTATTATTATTATTATTATTATTATTATTATTATTATTATCACTATTATTATTATTGTTATTATTATTATTATTATTATTATTATTATTATTATTATTATTATTATTATTATTATGATATGCGAGTCACATTGTAAAGAGAATGATGGACAAAAATATTGGATAGCCTGTTGATCCAAGTCATGGTAATATAATATGTTACCATATGAAATAATATGGAGGAATGTCATGGATAGGGGAGAGTCTGTGTATTGAAAGTTTTTACCTGCACACGCCAACAATAGGGTGACCCAGATGATGAGCGCTCTTTCAGTTTGATATTGTCTATGTCTTATATTGTGACATTGTTATCATATCTGGGTGGTTGCATCTTCCTGGTGTAATATTTTGATAAAATGTTCACATTATTCATTTAGTGCTGATTTACTGTGTAAGAGAAATGTGGATAGATATGGGATTTTTCAACCAATTTGTTACATTTTACAGCCTTCAAAATGCAAGGTCTGCTATTTCTGTATCATTCACACTTTAATAAATTAATCAAATATTTTGGTTAGGAAGTTGGTAACATCACAAAATTTATAACATAAAGCAGTTAATACATTATCTATTTTCTCTTTAGTGTTATGTTTTTATAAAGTGTTGGCATTACACTTTTTTTGTTACTTTGTAAGAAAAATATGGACAAACATGTTTATACGACCGACCGCATTCATCACTTTTTTGCATCCTTGAAAATGCCATAAATTTTCTGTATCATTCACACTTCCATTCGTTAATCAAATATTTTGGTTAGGAAGCTTGTAACATCACAATATTTTACAGCAAATACTTCTTTTTGTATTATATTTCGATAAAATGTTTGCATTAAAAATACATACATGTATTTTACTTTGTAAGAGAAGTATGTTTAAACAACCACATTCCTTATCATTTGCAACCTTGAAAATGCCATTAGGTTTTTTGTATAATTTACACTTCAATCAGTTTATCAAATATTTTGGTTTGGGAGTTTTTAACATGTATTATTTCAACAGCTCTGGCAGTTCATACCTTATCTATTTTCTCTTTGGTGTTATATTTTGATAAATGTTTGCATTATAAATACACGTTTTTACTTCTGTAAGAGAAATGTGGACAAATATGTTTATGAAACCACATTTCCCACCTTTTATATCCTTCAAAATGCCATTGCACTTTTCCTACTTCACACACCAATAAAGGAATCAAATATTTTGGTTAGGAAGTTTGTAACATCGGAATTATTGATTTTACTGCAATCACTTGATACCTTATCTGTCTTCTGTATCAGTCATTCATATTGTTCAGGCAAGGCCAGTGCTTACAATTCAAATATTTGTTCTGGTTGTAGACCTATACAGGACTCTCGATTTGATAGAATCCAATGATGTGTTCTCGAACCAGAATATAAAGCATCATTTGGACCACTCCAAAGCATTGCGCCCTAATGCTTTACAATGTTAGTGCATTTGGAGCGGGCTGGAGCACATGATATAATCTAAATGGGACCAGTCTTATTGAATGGGTGTTTATTCACACTTTTGGTGTTTTGTAGGAAGTTTACAAATCTCTGGGATATTTCATTTTGACCATGACCATATAAAAGCAAAAAAAAATCTATGGGATGGAGTTAGGGAGGGTGCCAAAAGGGCCAAGCCCCCAAATACTGCTACATGAATGGCTGCAGCCCCCTCCAATGCTCCTAATCATCTATAGAATAATGTCAACTCTCTGCTGCCCCTCCTTTCAAAGAAATTACTTTTTTCCCTTCCTTGTCAAGGTTTTTTGAAGAAAAAAATCTTCAAGCTGAAAAAAATCTCCATAATGCTCCTCCCCCCCCCCCCCTTTGACAAATTCTGGATCCGCCCCTGTGAAAGACCTTATTTATCAAGTTTGGGCTGTTTTGACTCGGACTTTGGTGACAGAATGAAAGATGAATCATGCAATTTCATTTCAATACTGTGCTATTGTATGAGATCAAGGAGTTTACTTTCCATCCATCCGCGCTGTGATAGGGCACATATCTTTCAATGAGATTTGTCCTTTGGAAATTGGTGTCAGAATAGTCTACATGTGACTCCATAGTCTGTTGTGAGCAAAACTTTTGGCAGCCCATAGACAATCTGCTCACAACTGATAAAATGTCTCTTTTTTCTTTTTTTTTCTTGTTTTTTTTAAATTTATGTTTATTGAGTTCGAACTCAAAGGTGCTAGTATATACAAGCACCTCATTACTTATTTGGAATAATTGATGTTCTTTCTATATACAAGGTTTGATGTGATGATTTCGAGGGTTACACTGTTGAATTTTTTTTGCATTAATAACAAAGTGAAAACCAAAATATCATCTTCCATTCTTTGCATTATTATGGACCATCATGTTGCTTTGAATGAATACATGTATGTGTCTTTTACATAATACAATCAAACCTGTCTTAGTAACCACCTGTCTATGGTGACCACCTTAATTGGTTTTCTCCAGATAAAAATGTGTGTTATGGAACCTGTCTAGAGAGGCTGCTTTTTCTGTTTCCCTTGGTTGGCCACTATAGACAAGTTTGATTGTAATTAAACTTGTTATTCTTAAACTGAACTTTGAAGCATCTTGACTTTATAACTGCTCAATTCTTCAATGACTTCAAGAATATAACTGTTTAGTTTACAGGATTAGTCAGAACCACTTGACTATGGATTGCCATTTTAAGACATCCTCTTATGAAGAATAATCACTTTGGAATGAGATTAGGATTAGGATTATCACTTTAAAATGAAAAGAGGGATTAAAGCATTAGAAAGTCTGTATTCCTTCTGATAGCTTTTCTGTTTATATTATAATCTAAATCAGCCTTCCAAACAAAGTGCTTTGTTTTATACACATATAGTGATTCAAAGGAGATGGCAGATTTGGAAACATAGAAACCATCACTCTTTAGAGTTTCTGGGCATGTTTATTTTCAATCAATTTTGGAAATCTCTTCTGCAAGTCATTTTCAATTAAGAGTGATTTTCCAGTGTTACCAGTTCATCCCGAAGTCTCTCATTTATCCAAATACACTAATCATTCATTGATGTTGTGCCAAATTATACCAGTTGAATTATTATGAGATTTAAAAAAAAAATTCTCTTAAGTGCATTACATGTACTTCATAACAGGAATCATTGCTTTTTAGCATTCATTTTTCACAAATTTTGTAAAAAAATTAACATCAGGGAAAATGCAGAATGTAGTTTCTCATAAATATAATTTGGATAATTTGTAAATATTATCATTGTCATTTTTATTTAAAAACACATTCTTCTTTGATGACACTATAAGTCTCAATTAATCCACAATCCACAAAAATCTTGGTTTGGTATTTTGAAATGAATTGCAGAATAAAAGAACATTATTGGATCAAGGAGTCTGTAACCACCACAATAAAAGGCAAACCTCTTACCATGATTTATTTTTTCACGCCAAATAGCGGAAAATGATAATTACAGCGTCTTTTGTCCAGTTCTGAAAAATGTCAATAGTAGAAACCTTCCCTCGTGGTGCATCTTATCACGGTTCCTCATTTATGAACAAATAACAAAAACGTTTATGGGAGCCTCCCATCGTACAAATCACAAAAAGCTCCTTGCAAAAACATGTGTTGCCAAACATGTTTTTAAAGGGTTGTGGAGTTCATCATTTTTTTTTCCATTTTTGGTCACAGTTTTCTATTCCTGTTTTTCAGAAACCTGGGGCCAATTGCACGAAAGGGTCTTGGCTATCTATTTAAGGATAAGAGCGCTTATCGCGTAATTGTCCACGTTTCTGTTTCCCGAAGACATTCTCAAAGGGCAAGTCCATTCCAGCGAGTTACGACACATCGAGAGCTGTCTTATCTTTTAGCACGCTTACGTCATGTGATTTTTATTCAATTTATGGTACACGAAATGAAACGTGACAAATTGTTGCTCAATGACAGTTTTAAATCCCAATTCAGTGGATTTTGGGGCAATATATAATATGATTTTATTTTGTAAGTTTCAGAAGTTCATTTTAGAATACCAGGATAAATAAAAGAATCACATTTACTGAATAATTATTATTTCACAATTATAAATTGAGATAATAAAGCCTAAAGTTTCCCAGTAAAGGAAAAGATTTATGACTTATTTTCATGGAAAAAGACAATTATTTTCTTTGAATAAGCATTTTAATTGTTTATGATGGATATAAATCATTGTTGAAAACTTCCCTGTAGTGTAATTCCGACAATTATTCTGTATTTTTGTTTGTAATTACAAATAATAATTTTGCTGAAATATAGATAATACTTAATCCCGTGAGTAAGGCTAAACTTCAGCAAAGAGCATGCTAGTATCCCTTCGTGAAACGGATTTACGAAGATCATTGACAACTCAGCGGTACAAGATATCAAAAGATGTCATATCACTATCTTGTCTTGGATTCGTGCAATCGGCCCCTGATGGATATATGGTTTTGTGGTATTCAATGTGCGCCCTTTTTTCATTAAAAATTAGTTAATTGGTCAGAAAAATATTGTGAATATTAATTCCGACCCAACTTGCAGATATAATTTTGGGTGCCAAAGTCAATTAAATAAAATCCAATTTAATCTTAGTTTTTCATTTCCTGCATAAATACAATGCAATAATGGAGAAGTAATGCAATGATATAGTAAAATGAGAGGAGTAATAATTACAAAAGCAACAATCACAGAAAGGAGCAAATTGCATACATTGTACATGTGCAATTTTGTTATTAAATTGAATTTGAACAGTAAATGCATGGAAAATGTTATGGAGGAGAAATGGTCTTTGAAAATACATTTTCAAATTTAATACTTTACTTTATAATTTAACACCAGATTGTATGAAAACACCCCCCCCCCCCCCCCAAAAAAAAGGAAGAATTACATTTTATAGAATTACTTGTCATCACAATTGCTCCAAAATTTGAAAAACTGGGCATATTTGATTTCCTCCTTTCATCTTTCTTAAAATATTTAGCTGTATCTGTAGTGCCTAAGACCAAAGTGCTGCATCATAATCAATATTGCATCTCAATTCCAAACAGCCAAGAATTTCCGGTCATGAGCACAGCTCTGTTGACAGGAGAAAAATGACCTCTTCCTAAATGTTTGTACAGTTCTATTGACTGGTCAAACAAAATGACAGGGCTTGACCATCAGACACGTCCACCAACAGGCTTGACCGACAGTTTGAAGGATGAACATTCAAAGTATCGGATTATTTCAGCTCAGAAAAAAAAAAATCAATTTTGAGGAAATTGAGAAGCCGAGTTGGTCAGTTTGGAATATTCCAGGTTTTCAAATGTAAGTTTATATTCTGTGTTTATACTTTTTGAATATCATATCTGGAGCTGAGAATGATATGCTTCTAACAAGATGCACATGAAACAATGATTTTGGTTGGCAAGTTCCAATCAACTGCAACTTGCAATCAGTTGCAACTTTTGTATAACATAAACACCCCCTTAGAATGATGAAATGGCCTGCAGTCTAGAATGAGTTACTTTATTCTAAATAGTAACACAAAGTATTTTATTTCAGGAATGTTGTTCTGTAATATGTGTTGATATTCTATTTGAATGTTCTAATAACTTACAATGTAGTTGAAATTTTGCAATTTCATGTCTGAATCTTAAAGAATTAATCACTCTTTGATGTATAATTTGTTTTTTGCTAAATTTTACATTTTGTTCAACAAATTCATTCACCTTCATATACTGGCAGCAATATGTGTCTGGCTCAAGTACATTCTAACTGAGACGTCTGTATGTGTGTAACTTCAAATTTGGGTCTTTTTTAACCCATATTTAGAGTGGACATTTTTAAAATATACCTCTCTTAAAATGTAATTTTGCTCAACTTTCATGATCAATTCATGATCATATTCATCATAATACGTCACCAGATTATTGTATTTGGCTTTGACTTCCACTTTATTATATATGTATATATATATATATATATGAGTACATGTATTTGTGTTTGGGTTGGGAGGTATAACGTCTGATTTCAATCTAGCATTTACCCATGTTTTGAGTATCATGGGAGTGTGTGCTCTCGAGACTTTTATCAACAGAATTTGAGCTTGAAACACAGGTATTTGGAGGGCAAATGTCAAGTTTGACATCCTTATTAGGGGATCAGTTTGACAGTGAGGTGTAGTCTCTGCATTCAGGCCTTGTTATGAATACACAAAATCGTTGAGAAATACAAGAATCCATGATACCCAAAAAGGACCAATGGAACTGCCTTTGCTGCAATCACATTAAAGCAATTAGATGCCCGAAATAAAAGAATTCCAACCGTTTCAGGATATGCATGAGCTGAATTCAAGGCTTTCATTACAAACAAATGACCGAGATGGTTATCGTTGGCATGTATTTCTCTAATTTTTATTCCGCTGTTGCATTATTCACATTAAAATTTGGACTCGTGCATATAAGGTGCATAGATTGGATTGAACTTCAATGGCGAGGGGGTGTGAGCTCTATCTCTCCATTTTCTATGTGTTTTGTCCAGGCGTCGCGGTGTAGTGGTTCTGACTCTCGCCTTTCAACGCGACGGTCGTAGGTTCGAATCCTACCCATGGCGTTAATTTCCTTCAGCAAGAAATTCATCCACATTGTGCTGCACTCAACCCAGGTGAGGGAAATGGGTACCTGGTAGGAATATTTATTCTTTGAAATATGCCATGTGCGCTGGTGTACGCCGGACTAAAGCCAGGGTAATAATAATGCAAAGTGCCTTGAGCACTCCACAGAGTGGATAAGTGCGCTATATAAATTGCATCTATTATTATTATTATTATTATTCTTTCCCCCCCCCTCACTTTTACTGGATTGCCTACACCCCCCACCCCACACCTCCCTGGCTATAGGCACCTGCATATTCTGCAAAAGTAATTGGCATCTCCACAAATGACACACATTTCCATAGAACTTCAATGTACTTGATGCTATGTCAGGATTTCTTTGCATCGATTCCAACTCATGAAATCATAGACAAATTGCAGTTCTATTGGTAAATCTAATGGTAGTCTGCAAGCACATACCCTAGACTTTCGGTGTGTGCATGTGTAGAGCGTGATACATGGTATGCATTGTGTGACTACATCACACACAATACAGCATTGCTCTATCCTCTGTCTAGACATACCCTGTATCACGCTCTACACATGCACACACCGAAAGTCTAGGGTATGTGCTTGCAGACTAATCTAAGTGCAGTTCAATGGTTTATTTTAGTCTGCTGTAGTAAAGACTATCTTTACCATCTGAATTTGATAAAAGAAATTGTGATAAAAGAAGTCAATGTGTCTGTTGAATAAAAATAGCCTGTTGCAGCTGTAAGTTTTTTATTATTTGGACAAAAAATGCTGCTGTTGCTGTCTTTGATGTGAATATCATACAGTCTTGGTTTATTGTAAATGAGACATTTTCTCAGGTACGTAGCTTTTGTTCACAGATATGTAGCTTTACAGTAGCTTTATGTAGATTTTCAGTCTTGGTCTATATTGTAAAGCAGAAATTTTCACAGGTACGTAGCTTTTGTTCATATGGATAGGTGTCAACTTTCATAAAGGTAAAATGCTTACCTACATTGGTGTTTTTGACAACTTTAATACTGGTACATGATTTATGATCTACAATATTGAAGTTTTGTTCATGCGAAATGGCCATTGTATCCCCTTCCCAAAGATTGCAAACATTTCTTCTTTTACTCTGTATACTTGTATTTCCTTGTGTTGGTGATTAAAAAGTCTGGGGCCAGTTGCACAAAATGGTCTTAGCTATCCTTTCTTTGCAAATACGTCTTTTATTTTTGTGCCACCTTCTTAACATAGACACAAACGTTGACACATCTATGTTAAGAGGGTGGCACAAGAAGTTCAGATGGCTTGACAAGGAGAGGATAGCTAAGACCGTTTCATGCAATTGGCCCCTTGGGTGATGTTTCACCAAGATAAGAAAGACCTTACGCACGAGCACGAGTTTACGTTCGACTGGTGTCAGTTCTTGTACGTAATAATTGATAATAGTATGCACATTCAGTGCAAGAATTGATACCCGTCGATCTTAAAGTCGTGCGTAACTTTAAGAACGATTTGGTGAAACACCGCCCTGGTGGTGTGTAGACATGAAAACAGTTAACATGTTTGATTTTCATTATCTACAGTGTGTACACTTCACAAACACTCGAGTTAATCACATTATTAACCTCGACTAGTAAAACATAGGGGAGGGGGTGGGGTGTGTAGTACCTGATTAAAGACATTTGTGTGATACTTCCCCTTATCCAGCAAATTAACCCATTGACTACTGAATTCTGTGATTCCCATAGACTTTGTGTGGGGATCAACTAGTTTCAGTTGTCAATGGGTTTACCCAATCAGTACAATCTCAAGATAATTTGTAGTACAGACATAAATTGCGTGATATTTCACTAGCTGAATATCAATCCCCAATAACCGTACATTGTTCTAAATAGGCTGCTATTCATAATTTAATCTGCAAATTTCTGCTGTGTAGATTCGCTCAAATTTTGGTTCTAGATGATTCATGCATATTTATGCCATTCTAAGATTAATTTCAAACTCTCACAGATATGATGTAGCCTACATCCCTGCTACTGATGGGGATTCTTGCGATCGACAACTTCTGTAGAATCTGAGACGTACTTGCAGATAACTTCATGTTCATTTCGGAAATAAAATTCTTAAAACATGATGAAAGCATTCATGAAAATTCTATCTTCTTCAAAGCTATTTCAGCAGTAAATCCAATTTTTCATTCAATGGGATGTGGTTTATCTTGAGCCAATGGAATATTTGGTTTCTCCAATCACAACATGTACATGTATCATGAAGAATGGAATATTTGGTTTCTCCAATCACAACATGTACATGTATCATGAAGAGCACTGATCAGCTTAGATATCTTCTAACAGTTTTGGTATAGAACCACCACAATATTGTGTTTAAACTTCTAAACTTTTGACTCCACCATTCCCTTCTGCAGGCCCCTTTAATCTCATTTTGTTGCCATGGTAATGTCCGAGGCCAAGCTTTTCAACAAACAAGTTGAAATAGAGTCATATCTCTGCTCTATTTATTCCCAAGCTCATTAGGGTAGCGGAGTGGGTGTTTGTTTGAAAACAACAAATATCTCACATTTTCAACCCTAATCACCAATTGTTTGAATCTAATGCTGGCTTTTGTTTTTCCTGAACCTTTTTAAAAACTGGTTTGACCACCTCAATATTTCTTTTCATTTTAACACATATGACTTTGAATTTAACACTTGGTGGTTTTGTTGGCATTTTTGCAAAACTCTCCACCTTTATGTGTAATCTTAGGGGTAAAGCGCCGGTCACATAGGACACCGGAAGCAACACGATTCACCCCGACTCGTTGTTCTGAGGCAGTTAACTGTGAATTAACAAAGAGTCGGGGTGAATCCTGTTGCTTCCGGGGTCCTATGTGACCGGGGCTTTACGCACAATATGTAGCCAGAGCGCGCCTTCAATTGTCTTCAGTGCTTTCCAACCCTGGTGCTGTCTATAGTTTTCAATATACATTGCATAAGTATTTTTTAATCAATTATCATGTATGTCAAAATAATTATTGAAAGATCACAAATATGTTTACCAAGATATATTAACAAATTTATCCTGCCCTGATGAAATATCAGCCGTTCATATTGAAATGAATAATGAAGCAGCAATTTGATAATGATTTGAGATTTCACTTTTCTTAAAGCGAATATCGAGTACTTGCAAAGAACTTCAATTTGGAAAAATGAATGATTAACTCATCCGTCGCCAAGGGATCAAATTGGATTAGTCGATGGATCGCCAAGCGTGCCGATCGGCACAATACCACTTTTCCAAAGATCAATAGATTACGCCGCGCTCACGATCGTACATTGTGAATTTCTGACCTGTGTCAATTCATTACGGATTAAGCTTTCACATTAGCTTGTCGGAAATATAGCATTATATAGCAAGTTCAAAATGTTCTACAAAAAGGAGTGCCCTGTTTAACTCGCCCCAATTTAGCCTGGCGCACGGGGGATTCTATA
>BQKZ01000663.1:49129-69691 GCA_036244855.1 Temnopleurus reevesii
GCAGACGTCTTCAATACCGCGGCCGTGAAAATGAAGAAATAAAATCCGAGCTTTTGATGCGCACGCATGTCATTTGCATATTCATATGCTGAAAATTCTGGTTGAGATTTCCGAGTTTCTATGCAACAGAAATAAAGTTTTAGGATTTTTAACCCCTAAAACATTTACCAGAGTTTTGTTAACCAGACTTTTCTTAGACCCCAGAAAAATGTTTATGCAACAGGGCCCAGAGCAACCAATAAAAGTCTGGATTCCCACATATATTATATGTAGAAATTCTAAAATGTGAGCAGGATAAAAGCAGGTGGGTGGGGTAGGGCTAGATTCCAATATGGGTCAAGACTTAAATTGTATAACACAACGAAAACAAGGATGTAAACCACAATTTCATTTTCATCTTTCCCACTTTTCTCTCGTATAAAATACACATATCATCTGACTATAAAAGGGTAACAGAGCATTTTTAGAATGTGAAAAGGGTACTAGCAGTCTGGAGGGGATATCATATTAGAGGGCTAGATTGCACTATGGGTCAAAAGTCATCTTGTATGACCCAACGTAAACCAGGATTTTCGTCTTGACTTTCCCACTTTTCTCTCGGAGGAATGCAGTCCTAAATGTATTTCATTCTACAAAGTAACTGGTCGATGGAATTTTCATCCACAGTTGTGTACGTGTGTGTACTTTGAGAGAAGGGCAGACTGTTCAAGTACGAGGTAAACTTTGTGATGTTCAGTCATGATAAATATATGATTTTGTTTTGATGGTATTTTTCTTTGAAAGATAGACTTGGATGCACATATTTTTGTTTTATCATATTTTTTAGGTTTACATGTTCCAACAGTTTTGTTAGGAGTTTATTTGTAACAACTTGAAACTTTGAGTAGGATATCATCACTAAGGATCAGGAGTCGAATTGTATGACCCAAAGTAAACCAGGATTATGGTTTCAACTTTCCCACTTTTCCCTCTAAGGAACATAGTTCGATCGGAAAGGAATACGCAGCCCGCGTTGGAATTTGAACTGCAGTTTTATTTGTGTGTGTACTTTGAGAAAGTGGGAGCAGGAATTTGTGATGCTTTAGTTTTTACGAAGTAGGAGCTAGAGTTGAAACTTTGTTTTGTTGATTGATGATGTGGATTTGATCATGCTTTTTACCGGTTTAGATGGTGCTTTTCTGGCGATATCGTACTTTAGATCCCTCCTCGCTGAGAGTGCACTCATTTCTTTACACACAAGTCTATGGAGGTGGATTGAGGTCCCTTTTGCGTGCACTGAATAAAGCGTTACTGTGCAAAGTGAATGCTGGGGACCGAAACTACGATTAAGCCGCTTTTCTTCATTTCACAAACTTGGATACATATTTTTGGCTTCCGATGAGCAGTTTCTTCTCGGATTTTGTCTGCATAATTGTGACAGTTTGATAGCATAGTAAGGTGAGAATATTAATTGCCTGCGTTACGGTTGTATAGCAGGCAATTTTTGTTTGTATCGTTGATCCATGCATACATAAGTGTAAGTATGTGACGGACAATGGGAATGTGCCCATTGGAATGTGATCGACGCAGTGATGCGTCGCGAGTGATGTTTAACGAAGACGTGTGTAGAGAAGGGTAGACATTCTAGGCTTGTACTTTCCACACGATAACAACATGTTAACAATTAAGTGATAAATGTAAAGTAGAAAATGTAAATTTGCAAAAGTGGATTCAAAGGTTTTTCCAGAGACCGTTCTCATCGAGTTTTATCTCTGTTTTTTTTCAGCCTGAACCTACTTGTCGCAAATTTAAGGTAGAGTTAAAAAAACTCTTAGAATTCATATAAAAGATAATTGAAAATCATATGAAAGATGAAAGAATAATGTCAATTTGAGAAATGTAACTTCAGTGGATTTGATTCAGAAAATCAATATTTTTGAATGCATGGTTCGAATAAATAATATTCTGTGAAAACTTCCCAAACTTACTGTACTTTTCATATGTGATATACTCCCCTCATCCAGATAAAACCCTATTGTGTAATCAAACAGCGGGTTAAATATTGACTTAACAGGGTAGATTACTAGAAAAAAATTGACAATGTTAGAAGGATGTCCATCATTGTGGAAATGTTTACACAATACACCCACATAATTTTTTCCATGTGGGGTGTTCATATACCTCTTTTCATCCGTAAAATAATATTTCCTCTCTGATTTGTGTCAATATTAAAGGGATTGTCATACTTCCAGGGCAGGTTTTTTAAAAAAGAATCAAATCATGAGGATTTATCTAGTTTAAACAAATGATATNGCAGATTTTCCGTTGGAAACCACAATTTGTGATAACAATTTCCATTCTTATTTTCATTATTTTAAAATACTTCCGATTGATATTATGATTTCAAAGTTTCACACTGGTAATTATATAATGTGAGAGATATTTGAGTACTATTCTACACTGATGAATCGCTATTTTTTTTAAATGAATGGATGTATGGTAATCCCTTTAACAGATTTTTTAATGTTTATGATGTCGTGAACCAACCAATGTGTGTCAACTTTCACAGATTTTGGTGTTAGTGACGTCAATATAAACCACATTGAAAATGAACAGGATCAGAATGAACAGGATAGAGGTTTAGAACTATAAGTACTTTTATATTTTATAAACATTTGTTATGGTGACATGATTAATGGTTAGCAATAGTTGTAACATTTTTACTGCATATGATTCAGGTATTTTATGACTCTTTTCATTAAGAATTCAATTTGTTTAGTTTAAAAAACATTTTAAAGCATAAAAGTTAAGTAATCAAAGACTTAGTTTCATTGAGTCTGATAATACTTTTTTATGCTAAATTTATTTACACTTGCACGAGCCTAATTTTAGAGGCTGTTATCTAGGAATTTCTCTTCTTGAGTACATTTCTCCATTTGTGAGGTCATGATCTAAAAATAGAGCAGATTTAGAGGGTTGACCTGATAAGGTCACAAATTGGTCACAGCTGTGTCTAGTCATAGACCTACAGGTCTATGGCATAGTAGACCTGGGAATTTGACCAAGGTCAAAGCTTCCCATGTGATTGCTAGCAGTCCCCTGGATTGACCATGGTCTAGAGGCTCCACCCCCACCCCCTACAAAAAAAAATTGGTTGGATGCCCTCCAATGAGTAGTGTGCAAGCACATACCCTAGGCTTTCGGTGTGTGCATGCACAGAGCGTGATTCAGGGTATGCATTGTGTGTGTAATGTAGTCACACAATGCATACCCTGAATCACGCTCTGTGCATGCACACGGCGAAAGCCTAGGGTATGTGCTTACAGACTATGTATTGACCATGGTCTATAAGCTCCCTCCTCCCCAGAAAAAAAATTGTTTGGATACCCTCCAATGCTTGTTTTGAAGAAAAAAAGCATCAGTTGGTGAGCAAAAAGTTTTTTTTCAATCTTTTCTTGGGGGCACAATTTTTAAAAATTAGGAGGAAAAATTATCATTTTGCTAGATATAAACCGAGCAGCGCAATATTTGCACAGTAGTAGTAAGGTCATGATCGAAATATAGAATGTTGAAAAGGTTTGACCTTATGGGTATTGGATGTTGAGGTAAAATGTCCATGCAACTATTAAATTGTACCCTGTTTGTAAAGTAGAATGAATACATGACATGTTATGACATATATGACACAATATATCATTTTGGTTTACTGACACAATTGATTAGGATGATCATACAAGCCTGTCTGGCAGACAAATATGAGGGTTTTCTAGGCATTAATTTTAGCCCAGAAAATGTATAGAGCAGAATTTGGAGGCTAGACCTGATAAGGTCACAGAAAGGTCACATATGTACACTGTAGGCATTGTATGCACTGTGAGCAGGACGGACAAAGGACTGGGACAATTTAAGTAAACTTTCAAGCATTCACAATTGCTTCATGAACAAAAATGAAAGTCCCAGGTGTTATGCTTTTTCAACATTTGTTCACAGAATGATAAGGATGGAAATTTCTTTTGTGTCCATCGAGCTATTGTTGATGTTTGAATGTACGTTGTTTACTTTGTCCTATGCATTTGTCCCTTCTGCTAACAGTGATTTTGACAAAGCAAAACTTTCTATATGATCGACAGAGTGCAGAACTTTTGTTCATCCTCTTTACACTCACCATTGATTCCCTACATGTATGTGATACAATTGATAATATTTACAGTAACCTACTTCAGGGAAGAGTATTCCATTTGTCCAACGAGAAAAAGTCAATTAGGATTGTCCCAATACTGCATAAATTTTGACATATTTAGGTCATTATCTAAATATAGATTGTAGTCTTGGATGCCTTGACCTCTGTGGGTCATGTGCAGGTCACATCTGTAACTGGTATAAATGGCATGTTGACAAGTAAGGTCTAAAGATTTCCATGATTCCAGTAACACTACAAACACCCTGCTGCTACATCAGGATAAACAATTTGTGCATTTTTTCCTGTGAATACTTTTCAACAACTTATCCTTCAGGGGCCGATTGCTCGAAACAGTCTTAGCTATCCTCTTCATGCAAAGGCGTTTTAAGTTCTTGTGTCACCCTCTTTACATAGCCGTATCAATGCAAATGTCTATGTTACGAGGGTGGCACAAGAAGTCAAGATATCTTAGCATGAAGAGGATATAGCTAAGAGCAATTGGCCCCATGACACCATTGATTTACTCAATCAGGAATTACTCAACGTAGAAAAAATGAAAAAATGACATTTTGGCTAAAGTATCCAACCTAGAAAAATAACACTGGTCAACAAAATTTTACTTGTTGAAAGTTGTCTGCGATTTTTTAGTTGATTTAGGGTGAATCTGATGCGCTGAATCCAAAAATCACATCGGTTTTGTCCCATCAGGTCAAGTTTTCGAGCTATTCCCACATGTTGTTTTTTACGTTTTTGTTCACATGTACACCTTTTGGAANAAATGAATACGCCAGCTTCGATGAGAGCATAGTGCCATCTCGTGGCAAGTGAATGTCATTGAAATAAGTTTTATGGAGCAATAACACCTTGGAACAGAGTTCGATGCACCTGTATGTCGTTAAAAGACTAGATGATTTGCATCTCACCTGACCGTAAAAAAAAATAGGTAAGTGGGATTAAAGATGTCTTTGTGATAGTCATTTAGCATAGAGTTGCTTTTCTCTTTTGTAACCAATTAGTACTTTGGCCTATTTACCGCAAATACAGACAATGTCTGAGGAAATAATTGTACGATCACCCCGTCCTGTTTTCTAAAAATTGAGATGGCAACGTCATGCTCTAAAGCTAATTATTACTTTTCAGTTTTCATGTTTAATGATATAGGCCTCTTATGTAGAAACATTAGAGTGTGTTTGAATTGTTTGAAATTTTACCCATTTCCAATGAGAATTCACTTGCGGTTAACAAGTTTGCGTTTGTATTTCTATTGAAATATGGAATAACTTTCACTTATTTTTCCAATGAATTGTCTTCTATTTGCTGATCCAATGACAGTGTGCAAATTTTGTGAAAACACATTAGAATATGTGGGATCATACAGGTTTCCCATTTCCAATGAAAATTCATTTGTGGTTAACATTTAATAGGTATGTTTTAATATTTCTGATGAATGTTGGAATAACTTCCACTTCCTTTTCAAAGGAATTGTTTTCTGTTTGCTAATCCAATGACAGAATGCGAATTCATCGGAAATGATGGATGTGTGGGGTCATTTAGGTTCACCCGCTTCTGTCAATAATTCACTTGTGGTTTACTCGTAGTGGATAGAATATTGGTTGCATTCATGTTTTCAGTGAAAGTTGGAATCATTTCCACTTATCTGTGAAAGAACTTGTCGAAGAATTATTTCGAGTAATCATATATTTATAGGCATTTATGTGGGAAAATGAGTAAAAAATGAGGACATTTTGTGGTAATGTAGGCAGGTGTGGAGTCATGCATGGTCATCCATATTTATTTATAATTTTTTTGCAATTGTACTGGTACCTTTATGGATACATGAGTATTCATATTTTTATGGTTCTTTGGCAATTGCTAATTTCCCTAGTACACTGCTTTTAACATGGGGCTGGTGGGCCTTGGTGAAATACGTTTGTCAGTTTTTCTTCACCACAATTGTAGCAGACAACTTAGCAAAATGTTTTTGGAAATTCATGTCTCTAGAGTCTTGTAATATCATCTCTTATTTCATCTGGAAGATAATAAGGTATGTATTTGAAGAACTTTGTGGAAGAATTACCTTTGTGGAATTGACATTAAGGTGAGCATTAATTCTTTGGGTGGAATTAAAGTTGGGTGAAATAGCCCTTCATTACCAGCACACACACATTTCAAGGAATGAATACCTCACCTGGGTAGAGTGTGGCACAAGGTGGACAAATTTCTAATTAAAAAAAATCAATGCCATGGATTGGGTTTGAACCATGGCCCTCTGTTAAAAAAATCAACAGTCAAAACCACTACATCATGACCCTATCCACTTTAAGCAGCTAGAAGTGAACAGGGTAGGACCTATTTAGAGGGGAACCTCCCCCATACATTGATGTGATATCAATGAAGAAAAATGGGCATCCTTGCGTAAGCAACTTTGGCATAATCTGTGATGGCAACATGGAGAATTCTCCATTCACTTTGGACATGGATTTATTTTGAAAATAGGTCAATATCTTATTTCAAATGAGGAATCATCATTATTTTGAAATGCCTAAAAAATCAAAGTTCCCCGTTCATAAGCTTTTAGCCTTTGCGTACAGGCTACGTGCATCCCACCTGGTATCCAGCTATCAGTCATCACCATGAGACATTCATTCACATCCTGCCGAGCTGACATCAAGTCACCTATATCGGCGCAGACAAGAGATAATTAATTAGAGCTGCGAGGCTTAGTCGGATCCAGGGGCGCTAATCCTTTTCTGGTATTGCTATGCTTTTGGTTCATCCAGCAGGATTTCCTTATGACATCAAGTTGAGCTACAGGTGTCTTTCGCCTGTGGCAGGACAGCGCCTCTTTTTTCCCCATTTTTAAATTTTCCAGGAGATTTGTCAGATCTAGGGGTGCTAATCCTTCACTGGTATTGCATTTGCTTTTGGTTCATCCAGTAGGATTTCCTTATGACATCAGATTGAGTTACAGGTATCTTTCAGCTGTGGCAGGACCGAGCATTTGGGAGAAGAAACTTGATTGTTAATAAATGCTCAAAATAGCAACATCTTCTATTCCCCCATCTTTTTCAGTTTCCCAGAGGCTTAGCCAGATCTAGTGGTGCTAATCCTTTTCTGGTATTGTATTTACTTTTGGTTCATCCAGTAGAATTTCCTTATGACATCAAGTTGATCTACAGGTGTCTTTTGCCTGTGGCAGGACAGAACGTTTGGGAGATCAAACTTCATCAATAAATGCTCAAAATGGCAACATCTCCTATTTCCTCATTTTTACCAGAGGCTTAGTCAGATCCAGGGGCACTAATCCTTTTCTGGTATTGCGTTTGCGTTTGGTTCATCCAGTAGGATTTCCTTATGACATCGAGTTAGGGTACAGGTGTCTTTCGGCTGTGGCAGGACGGAGCCTTCTCTTTATGACATCAGATTGAGGTACACGTATCTTTCAGCTGTGGCAGGACCGAGCATTTGGGAGAAGAAACTTGATTGTTAACAAATGCTTAAAATAGCAACATCTTCTATTCCCCCATCTTTTTCAGTTTCCCAGAGGCTTAGCCAGATCCAGGGGCGCTAATCCTTTTCTGGTATTGTGTTTGGTTTTGGTTTATCCACTAGGATTTCCTTATGACATCAAGTTGAGCTACAGGTGTCTTTCGCCTGTGGCAGGACAGAACCTTCTCTTTCCCCATGTTGTAATTTTTCTGGAGCAGGGTTCTCCACTAGCGGTTTTGTCCGGGGGCTCCGCCCGGACAAAACTTGAAAAAGCAGTTTTCCGCCTGGACAAAGTTTCTCCCGCCCAGATAAAAATTCTCCCGCCCGGACAAAAATTAGACGCGCCCAACACCCAGACAAAAAATAAATCCATTAAAAAAAAGAGAAATGTAGATAACATCGGCGCTAATGAGAAGAGAGAAACGCAAAAACTGGGGGAAAAAGTTCATTTAAATCCTTCTTTTGCGATGAGGTGAACACGTTTTGTGTTTCGCCTCGCCGAGCCGAGTTACAATACAAGCTATTAAAAAAAACAGGAAGTGTGATGACCCCACTGAAGAGATCACATGACCACTTCATTTCAGCGAGCTAGCTCCAATCTCCCGATTTCTTGCTCCCTAACTTCTCCTCTATTTCTTATCTTTTACTTATTTCTGTTTTGTATAGATACTGTTTTCTTGGTTTGCTGTGAAAGGATTTATCATTTATTTAATTCAGGTGAACATATTTCTGGTGATTACTATTGTTTTGGGTGATATTTTAGTGAGTTTTGTTCCGATGTGTTCGTGCTTTGCAAGNTAGAGCTGCGAGGCTTAGTCGGATCCAGGGGCGCTAATCCTTTTCTGGTATTGCTATGCTTTTGGTTCATCCAGCAGGATTTCCTTATGACATCAAGTTGAGCTACAGGTGTCTTTCGCCTGTGGCAGGACAGCGCCTCTTTTTTCCCCATTTTTAAATTTTCCAGGAGATTTGTCAGATCTAGGGGTGCTAATCCTTCACTGGTATTGCATTTGCTTTTGGTTCATCCAGTAGGATTTCCTTATGACATCAGGTTGAGGTACAGGTATCTTTCAGCTGTGGCAGGACCGAGCATTTGGGAGAAGAAACTTGATTGTTAATAAATGCTTAAAATAGCAACATCTTCTATTCCCCCATCTTTTTCAGTTTCCCAGAGGCTTAGCCAGATCTAGTGGTGCTAATCCTTTTCTGGTATTGTATTTACTTTTGGTTCATCCAGTAGCATTTCCTTATGACATCAAGTTGATCTACAGGTGTCTTTTGCCTGTGGCAGGACAGAACGTTTGGGAGATCAAACTTCATCAATAAATGCTCAAAATGGCAACATCTCCTATTTCCTCATTTTTACCAGAGGCTTAGTCAGATCCAGGGGCACTAATCCTTTTCTGGTATTGCATTTGCTTTTGGTTCATCCAGTAGGATTTCTTTATGACATCAAGTTAGGGTATAGGTGTCTTTCGGCTGTGGCAGGACGGAGCCTTCTCTTTCCCCATTTTGTAATTTTTCTGGAGGGCTTAGTCAGATTTAGGGGCGCTAATCCTTCACTGGTATTGCATTTTCTTTTGGTTTATCCAGTAGGATTTCCTTATGACATCAGATTGAGTTACAGGTATCTTTCAGCTGTGGCAGGACCGAGCATTTGGGAGAAGAAACTTGATTGTTAATAAATGCTCAAAATAGCAACATCTTCTATTCCCCCATCTTTTTCAGTTTCCCAGAGGCTGAGCCAGATCCAGGGGCGCTAATCCTTTTCTGGTATTGCATTTGCTTTTGTTTCATCCAGTAGGATTTCCTTATGACATCAAGTTAGTGTACATGTGTCTTTCAGCTGTGGCAGGACAGACCCCTCTCTTTCCCCATTTTAAAAGTTTCCAGAGAATTAGCCACAGCAAGGGGTGCTTTTCCTTTTCTGGTATTGCATTTGTATCTGGTTCATCCAGTAGGATTTCCTTATGACATCAAGTTTAGCTACATGTGTCTTTAGCTTTTGGCAGTACTGAACGTTTGGGAGATCAAACTTGATCGTTAAAAATGTTTAAAATGGCAACATTTTTTATTTCCCCACTATTTTTTTTATTTTCTCAGAGATTTGGCCAGATGTAGGGGTGCCAATCTTTTTCTGGTATTGTGTTTTCTTTTGGTTCATCCAGTTAAGTAGGATTTACTTATGATATCAAGTTGAGTTGCAGGTGTCTCTCGGCTCTTGCAGGACTGAGCATTTTAGAGATCAAAATTACTCCTTGATAATTGCGCAAAATGCCAACATCTTTGATTTCCCTATCTTTTTATTTTCCCCAAGGCTCATCCAGATCTAGGGGCGCTTATCCTTTTCTCGTATTGTGTTTGGTTTTGGTTCATCCAGTAGGATTTCCTAATGACATCAAGTTGAGCTACAGGTGTCTTTTGCCTGTGGCAGGACAGAGCGTTTGGGAGATGAAAATTGATCATTGATAAATAATCAAAATGGCAACATCTTCAATTTCCCAATCTTTTACAGTTTCCCAGAGGCTTAGCCAGATCTAGGGGTGCTAATCTTTTTCTGGTATTGCGTTAGGTTTGAATCATGGAATAGGATTTCTCTATGACATCAGGTTACACTACAGGTATCTTTCACCTGTAGCAGGACAGAGCATTTGGGAAATAAAAATTTATCCTAGATGAACGCTACAATGGCAACATCTTTTGATTTTCCAAGAGGCTTAGGCTAAGAGGATGGTACAAACAGTTGAGACGGCTTTTGCAAGAAGCAGAAAGCTTAGACCACATTGATCAATTGGCCCCAGATTCCGAGGGTTGGTCACCATTTTCTCCCAGGTAACCAATGTGTCAACACTGATCAATATGTAGGAAGGACTGTGCTTAATTACGGCCATAAGATAAACCAGTATCTTGATGAAGATGTTAATTAATATGACAGACCAGTAGCTAGCTAAAAGCTAGATGATTGTTTATATGAATTGAAATGTTGTACGAACACGGCTATTGACTCCAGATTCCGAGGGTTGGTCATCATTTTCTCCCAGGTAACTTCTCTGTCAACATTGATTAATACATAGGAAAACTGTGCTTAATTACGACAACAAGATAAACCAGTATCTTGATGAAGATGTTAATTAGAATAGACCAGTAGCTAGCGAAACTCTAGTTGAGCAAAGGTCAGGAGTTTAGTTTGGTAGAGAGGTTATTTTGAAGAGGCCCTGCTTCTTATTTCAAACCTTGAGTGAGGCTTTCAGCTATGAAGAGTTTAGACATTGACACGTGCCTATTAAAGCAAGGTTCCAATTAGCCTCTAGCCGATATGCAAAACACTGTGCTGCAATATAGCCATGTAAACGGCTGTCAACATGCTGTTACATGTGTGCAGTAATTTTTTTTTATCAAGGGATTGCTTTACTTCTTGTTTTTTTAAGAAGTATTTCACTGTATAATTTAGCTTTATTTGTTGTACATTTGTGAAGTACAATTCCCTTAATCTTCCAGTTTAGAGGTGCACAGTGAACTCCTGTCAGCCCTCCAAGGCTCCAAATCTGGATTGCGATTTTAATCACCACTGTAGTGCGAATGCTGGCTGAATAACATCAATCTTAGGAAAGCGATCCATATCACTTTGCTTTCTAAGTGCAAACACCCCTATAGGTTGAAGCATTTTATTTATCACTAAATTTCTATGATATAAGGACAAGATTTTGCATGGTGTTGTGTGTCACTTTTACCAAAACTTTAAATTGTACCATTGTTATAATGATTATGTTAAATCACTCTCACGTTTTTTAAAAGGCCTTATTTTCAAACTATAAAGATGCGTCCTCGCATAACTGTAAAAATTTGAATAATAGCCCTTCTAGTTGCCAACTTTTTAATATCTCACCAAGGCGCACAAAATTCTTCAAAATTTTATCAAAATTTTTGGTATTCTTTTATGAAGGCTATGATGATGAATAAAGTATTAACGTACTCGGTGGTCAACTGTTTGATATCTCGCCAATCGACATGTTGTTGTTTCTCCAGGGGTCGCTCAATGCTGCTTCTTTTGACAGGCGAGAGGAAAAGGTTGTAATTGGCCGCTTCGGTCTTCTATCATTCCTCGTCCTCAATGTCCCATGGGACTCGAAACCCGCTTCCGTAGTTCTAATTCCCTTCATCCTCTCGCGTTAAAAATGATACAAAGTCAAGTTTATGAGCCATTGGAAGTTGCTCGGCAAATATGAAGTGATATTTAGCCTTAATTGGCTTCTGAAATGTTTCAAGTTATGTTTTTTGAAATGTAATGTGGATGTGTTTTTCTGTTGTAGGGCCCCTGTGAAAAACAGTACTCTGAGCAATGACTGGGCAACCATACTGAAATAAAGAAAATAAAAAGATAAATAGGCAAAGGAAATTATATTACATTCCGTAAATGTAATTGTCTGATTGATACCCATTTCCTGGAATAAATGTTTTGTGAACTTCCTTAGGAAATGAATTTTTTCCTTTTTTCCTGAATCAGAAAAGGTTGTTTTACTATTAGGAGCCAAAATAAACATTTTAAACAGAATGTATTTTCTTAAATGAGAAAAGAGATAAAAAGACTGTATTTCATTCTCACTCATGTGATTTTGATGGTTAATACCAACTAAAATAAAAAATAATTTACTGGCTAGAAAATTGTTGCTGTAGTTCTAATTGTTTTCATCCCTTAGCGTTAAAAACAATACAAAGTCAAGTTTATGAGCCATTGGAAGTTTTGACCAAATATGAAATTATATTTACCACTAATTACCTTATGAAATGTTTTATGTTGTGTTTTTTGAAATGTAGATGGGCAAGGAAAATTGTATTTCATTTCGTTTATGTGATTGTCTAATGGATACCCATTTCCTGGATTAAATGTTTTGTTTACTTCCTTAGGAAATGATTTTTGTCCTACTTTACTGAATTAGAAAAATTTGTTTCATCACAACTAACACAAATAAACATAGTATACTATGTTTCTTAAAGATGAGAAAAAGGAAAGAATACAGTTTTTCATTCTCACCCAAATGTGGTTTTGATGTGTAATAATACCAACTAAAATAAACAGATTTTTCTGGCTACAAGGCTATTTAAAGTTGTAGATAAGTTTTTTAATTTTGTGTTCACGGAATCCATTTTTACAGCTAAATGGGACTGGTTTAGCAACGCCAAAGCCCCCCCCCCCCCCCCCCCCTTAAAAAAAAGAAGAAGAAACGCTTTGCTCTAAATGGTTGTCAAATGCCATTCTTCAACTATAGGATCATTTAGAATTTGTTTATTCTTTCAAATTTTTGAGATTTCCATGCACATTTTTATTTGGATCTAACACATTTATCATTTGCAATTAGAAGGCATAGAAAAGGTAGGTGATCTTTGGAAATGACCCTTCATTGTGATTTTTTTTTTATATAGGAATGAATAAGGGAAAAACAAACTTTGGTCATCCCAATTCCAATCATTTGGTTTTATAATAATCTTTGTGTCAAATTACAAGGGAATTACAAATTACAAGGAATCATTGAAAATGACTTTTCAGATATTGTGTTGCATGGATATTTAGTGTGAATTTTTGTCATGTGAATGCAAAGGGAAAAGAAAAAGAAAATTCTGATCTTCTGATTTTCACCAGTTCTTTCAGTTGAGGACAAGTGAACCTTTTTAAAATCTGCAAATGCACAGATGCCAACAGTTCTGGTATAAGCATGACATAAATCATAATTTGAATCATGGAACAGCCAAGCCAAATACTCTCTCTACTAACATATCTGCAAAACACCTGATGTTCAACACCTACACACAATCACAAAAAATACCAACTATTTATTTTGGCATGTTCAAATCAGTCACTGACCTCGGCAGTAGACACAATGGTCATGACAAATTGGTCATCAATTAGAATGGGCCTTGATCCCCAATTAATTGGATTTATTACAATCTTTGGCAAAGAAAATAAAAGGAATCTTTCATAATTACTTTTCTTGTTATTGTATTGTCAGTGTGACATGCATATTTAGTGGGAATTTTTGTCATGCAAATAGAAAGGGAAAAAAAGAAAATTTTGGTTTTCTGATTTTCGCTGGTTCTTTCAGTTGAAGACGAGTTAACTATTTTTAAAACCTATAAATGCACAGATGCTTACTGTCCTGGAATATGACAGAAATTAAAATTTTAATCCCGGTTGAGCCAAATATTCTTTCCAAACTGTACCTACAAGACACCTGATGCTCAACAGCTACACACAATCACAACAACTGAAAATGATAAATTATTTATTTTGGCCTAATCAAATCAGTCACTGACCTGACAGTAGACACAATGGTCATGACAAATTGGTCATCAATTCAAAATGGCCTTGATCCACAATTATATTTGTCCAGACATCTGGTCAATCAGGCTTCCCCAATTATTGATTAGTAAAACGTGTGTCATCCAAAGCCTCTAACTGCTGGGGGCTTCCGCAATGTTACTCAAAATATTACTCACAAATGAAAAGGAAGATAGATGATTGATCGGATCAAGCATTTATCGTTTGAATTCAATGTGGTTTTGTTTTCCAATAGGTGGGTTTACTTATATCAAATTTATGTGCGTTTCTTGCTACCGAACGTAGTTACGTGGTATTCCTTAAACCGTTTGATAATTATAAGACTACAATACTTGGAATCCAGTTAGCATACATTACTTGTTGCTATGTTGGGCAAGCCTCGGGCAAGCTTTAGGGTTGTCGAGAACAATCCTTACATGTATGTTTAAAGATATGCATAAAATTTGCATCTACATGTAAACCCGCGTATGGGAAATAGATATTTCCTTTGGATGTAAGCATATCTCTGCTATGAAAGATGTAATATGTGTCCCACATTGTAAGTATGAAATCCTCCTCATTATGATACTTAGGTCTTAACATTTCATCTATTTTATTTCTGAATTCATGGACATGAATTTTGGGGAGTCTATATTTTTCATTTCATGTCATACTCCAGTGCATAATTCCGCTTGAGAGGATAAGACCAGCACATTTTGGCCTTTTACCACAACAATTTTTGCCACCCCTAATGACACTTTTTAGGAGCAATTTTTTCTCTTGGCTAGAAACACATGTTTTTAAAGTTAAAAGTTATTATTGCCTCTGATAAGCTCAGCGAGATATGATGCTGTTACACAATGTGAATATAGCTGAAGTATGCCCCATTGCATGTGATTTACTGTATGTTATGGTTTTTATGTTGAGAAATATGCAAGGAACATGCTTGGCTTACACTATTTTTTAAAGTGTTTGCTTAAACATAGTGATGATAGTCATAAAGTATTCAGAAAGTCTCAACTCTTGCAAAAATAGATTTTTCCTTTAAAATTCACCTGCTTTGAAATGAATCCCTTATGTAGACTGTTCTTATATTAAAACAATTTCACATTTTAGGCCTTTGAGCCCCTGGCAATGTTATTGAAGAAAACATTTGAAGAATGTGTCAAAGAGGATTGCCCCTGTTGGGAGATCAGCGGATACTTATCCAAACTATTCTTGTAAAAGCTGTTTGCTTTTCTAAACTAAACTTCACCCAAAATAGCTAACTTTACTACTTAATCCAGTTTTCTGGCACAAAAATAATAGCACATTACCATATTTGGAATGTGAATCACATTGTTTTCTTTGGAGAAGGGGGGACTCTGCTCTGTTGACTTTTAAGGGGAATTCATTTTAAATTTAGAAATTCGCAAACGATTCTAACCTCTCAAGGTTGGATGCAAATTTCAAGGGCTGTGGTACAACTTGTTGCTCACTTCCTTGCGTTAAAGACCAAACTTGCCTGAATAAAGTCATACATGGAGCAGGCCTGATAAAGGATTGCGTCCTCTTAGTCTTAACCCATTCAGGACAGGAATAATTGTATTATGGAACTAAAATAATAGCTTCTTTATCTTCTTTAGATTGGCAATATTATGATTTCAATGAATGTTATTACGTTAGTTAATTAACTAAGCCATTGTGACAGAGTGTGTTAAAAATAAAAATGAAAGAAAATATTAGCCGCCCTATATTATTGGAAAAATTCTCTATGGGGGATATCAATGAGGATTGCTCCTGTATTTATTCGTATTGGGCACTGGTGTTGGGTACTGCAATTGAGCCAGTGTTAGATTACGCAAAAAACTAGGCAGGCCTTGGCTAGGCCGAGACATCCTCAAGAGGTGGTGCAAATGCAGGCCCGTTTTTTTGGTACCACATTTGGGTGAACATGCATTTACACAAAAAAGTAATATGGCTTTGGGCCAGGCCAAAAGTCTGTGTAAATATGTTCTAAGTTACTAACCTTTAACTAGACCAAGGTGTCGAACATATCACTTATATGCAGATTTCATAAAATGGTATAATTCAGAACTTAATGCTTGACCAGGTCACTCCCTGTCACAATATAAGCGGTAGACCTGTATTAATTCTTCGTCTTCCCATCAATGAGGTTCCCCAAAATAAGGGGGTAAAATATTGGCAATGGTCGCAGGTGATGACATGATGACTTTTCCTGAGGATGTTTAGAAATTCATATAAAATTAGAATAGCATTCCATGAAACAGGAAAAGACAAAGAGTTATTTTTGGTGCATTAAATATTAATCATATCGATTTAGCCTTCACACTCAGAATGATTTTACTTAGTATCTTAAGGTCAATGGCTTTGAAAGTGCATAGAATGATTTTTTTTTGCCATGATAAAGTATGATTTAAATCGAAGTAAAGAGCCTTGGGCACTCACTGGGTGATATGTATGGGCATGTCTATTATTATTAATGATGATTTCAGTGATGTTTATTATAATTCTTATCATTATTCTCCTCCTCCATCTCCTTTTCCTCTTCCTTCTCCCCTTATCCTCCTCCTCCTTCTTCTTCTTAATATTTTGGTATTATGTGTTGCTATTTCTTCTACTTCGTCTTCTTCTACTACTTTTTTTTTAATTCTTCTTCTTCCTCTTCTTCTATCTTTTTCTACTTCTTTTTTTGAACTTCTGCGTTGTGTTTTCTTCTTCTTTTTATCCTCTTCCTTCTTCTTTTTCTTTTACACCTTCTTCACCTCCTCCACTTCTACCTACCTGTAGAAGTGGACAAAATGCATATTGTTTTGAAAACTTTTATTATCTTTTCAATTCTACCATATTCTAATTTTCCTTTATGTATAGGCCAGTAACAAACAAGCAATATAAGGCCCCTGTTACACCGAAAAAAAATAGCGACCCTGGGTCGGTTTCGGGTTGCTTTGGGGTAGGTTTCGGGTCGTTAATTTTTTTGTGTAAACATCGAAGAACCGACCTCAACCCGGCCCAGGGTCGCTCAAGCAAACCGATCCGAGACCACATCCCGATATGGTCTCGGGGCGGTTTCGGGGCGGTTCAGGGTCGGAAAAATCGCGGTGTAAACAGAAACAGGACCCAAACCGCTCCAGGTCCGTAACTAGTCTGAATTCACAGACTCTCATTTTTTAATTTTTACTTCTCGGCACAGGGAATTTCGTAATCTACTGCCAAAGCTACTCATAATCATAATTTAGACATCGCTTTCAGTTTCCCAGTTTCTAATTGAAGACTATGAATCAGACACTTATTGATATGCACTGCATAATATGTAACCAATGGTCTGTGACAGAAGACTAGTGTGCAACGCTGTTTCTTCATTTACAACATTCCTGAGAGGCAATGGACTCAAGTGAAGGTTTTTTGGGTTGAGATGGAGGGCGGTCTAAACAGGCTCTTTTTCGGACCATACTCGCCCGTCGCTAATCCCCTCAAGGTCGGAACCTGCCCCGCTACTGACCTGGGCCGCTTTGGGGTAGGCAATTTTCCGGTGTAACAGGGGCCTAAGAGAGAAGCCGCATTGAGGCAACACGTCTAACCACTGCACAAATGTACTGGACCATAGCTCATTGGCTTCTCCTCCTCTCCCTCCTTGTTCTTCCCCTTCCCCTTCTTCTTCTACATTTGTGGACTTCTTATTTGATCTTCCTTGGTGTTTTTCCTTCTACCTATTTTCTCATTCCTCTTATTCTTCCTCTTTTTCACATTCTCCTTTTCCTTCTCCATCTTCTTCTTCTCCATCTCCTTCTTCTTGTTCTTCTTGTTCTTTTTTCTTGTTCTTCTCCTTCTCCTTCTCCTTCTCCTCCTCCTCCTTCTCCTTCTCCTCCTCCTCCTCCTTCTCCTTCTACTTCTTCCTCTTCTTTGCCTCCATTTCCACCTCGAAATAGTCAAAATGCATGTTATGTTAAATACCGTTCCTATCTGTTCATTTCCATCGTTTTTATGTAGAATTCTCAAGCAAGCAACATGAGAGAAAGCCACAATGAGGAGACATTTCTAACCACTGCAGAGATATGCTGGCACCATATATGATCATCTTTCTATCCTCTTCCTCTTCTTCTCTTCCTCTTCTTCCCTTCCTCTTCCTAGTTCCATCTTCCTCCCCCTCTTTCTCCCTCATTCTTCTTCTCTTCCTTCTTCTATTTTCTTTTCTTTGTCTTCTTCTTCTTCTTTATCTTCATCACCTCCTCTTTCTCCATCTAAAAATTGACGAAAAAAAGAAAAATATTTAAATACTCTTGTTATCTCTTTATTTATATCTTTCTTTTTCTAATTCATAGGCCAGCAACAAGAAATCAACATGAGAGAGAAGCCGCAATGAGGAGACGCGTCTAACCACTGCAGAAATGTTTGCTTCTGCTTCTCTTCCTCTTCTTCTCTCCCTCCTTGTTCCTCATCTTCTCCCTCTGCCCACTTCCCCTTCTTCCTCTCCTTATTCTTATACTACTACTTCTTAAATTTTCCTACTTCTTCTCTGAACTTATGTGTTTTTCCTTCTTCTTCTTCTTCCTCTTCATCTTCCCCCTCGTCTTCTATCTTTTTTCTACTTCTGTGATCTTCTGGGGTTTTCTTCTTCTTCCTCCTCCTCTTCTTCTTCTTCTTCTTCTTCCCCTTCTTTTTCCTTCTCATCCCCACCTCCTCCTTCTTCTTTACTCCCTCTCCTCCTCCTCCTCCTTCTTCTTCTACTTCTTCTACTTCTTTCTCTTCTTCGCCTCCTCAACTTCCACCTAGAAGAAGACAAAATAAATACTGAACATAATCATCTTTTAAATTTCATATTTTCTTTTCCATATTTTCTCAGATGTGCAGGCTAGGAACAAGCAAGCAACATGAGAGAGAAGCCGCAATGAGGCGACACGTCTAACCACTAAAGAAATATGCTGGCACCATAGCTAATCGTCTTCTGCTCCTCTTACTCTTCTTCTCATCCACCTCCTTGTTTCTCATCTTCTCCCTCCTCCTCTTTCTTATTCGTCTTCTAAATTTTCTCCCTCTTCGTCTTCCTTTTTCCCATCCTCCTCTTTTTTCTTTTCTTTTTTTTTTACTTCTTCTCTGATTTTCTGTGTTTTTTATTCTTCTCATTCTTCTTCTTCTTCTTCTTCTTCTTCTTCTTCTTCTTCTTCACCCTCCTCCTCCACCTCGGCTCCTTCTCATCCTCATCCTCCTTCTTCTCCTCCTACTTCTTCTTTGGTCTTCTGTGTTATTTTTCTTCTACATGTACCTCTTCACCGCCTTCTTGTTCACCTAAGAATGAACAAAATAAGTACTATTATTGGTTTTACAATTCTATCTTTCTCTAATTTTCTCTGACAGGCCACGGACAAGCAAGCAACATGAGAGAGAAGCCGCAATGAGGAGACACGTCTAACCACTGCAGAAATGTGCTGGCACCATAGCTAATCGGCTCTCAGCAGGTATCAAGAAATGCTATAATTGTCAACCAAAATAGACCTGAACTTGTATGTGTGTGTGTGTGGATGCCTCACACTAGTCCTCCTCCCTAGTTTTGTTCATTTCCTCTCTCCAGCCCCCTCTATTTCCCATAAGCACCTTCTTAGTATCCCCCATCCACAGTTCCCCTCTTTCTCCAGCTTCTTTCCTTCCCTGAATTTTCAGTATTTCCTCTCCTCTGTTCCCTCCCCTTCATCAGCCCCTCTCCCTTCTCAAGCCCCATTCAATCCCTCATTTCAGTATCTATCCCTTTTTTAGCCCCCCCCCCCTCTAATTTCCACTGGCACCTTCTTAGTATCTCTCCTCCCACTGTTCCCTCCCCTTCTCCAGCCCTTTTCCATCCCCCACCTTATCAATATCTCCCCCTTCCCCAGATCCCTCCATCCTCTCCAGCCCCTCATTTTATTCCCAACTGGCACCTTCTCATTATCTTTCCCTCCCCAATTCCCTCCCCAATTCCATCCCCCTTTTCAGCCCCCATTCCATCCCCAGCTCATCAGTATCTCCTTGTTCCCATCTTCTTTCCCCTTCTTCAGTGCCCCTCCTCTAGTCCCCAATGGTGCCTTCTTAGTATCTCTCCATCCCCCAAAACCCTCCTCTTCATCAGCACCCTTCGCTAATCCACACTTCGCTATTCCACATGCATTTTCTCAGTATTTCCCCCTCCCCCAGTTCCATCCCCCTTCTCCAGCCCCTTTCCATCCCCCACTTTATCTGTACCTCCCCCCTCCCTAGCTTCCCTCCACTTCTTCAGCGCGCCTCCTCTAATTCCAATGGCACTTTCTTATCATCTCCCCCTCTACAGTTCCCCTCCTTCTCCAGCCCCTTTCCATCCCCAAGTTCTCAGTATCTTCCTCTCTCCAGTTCCTTCCCCTTTCTCCAGCCCCTTTCCATCCCCACATTCTCAGTATCCCCCTTCACCATTTCCATTTCCCAGCACCCCCTTTTAATCCATACCAACAATTTCTCTGTATCTCCTCCACCCCAAGTCACCCTCCAATCACCACCTGTACTTTCTCAATATATCCCCTCCCCCAGTTCCATCCCCTTCTCCAGCTCCTTTCCATCCTCCACCTCCTCCAGCCCCCCCCCCCCCCCCCCCCCCCCC
>BQKZ01000663.1:83611-105989 GCA_036244855.1 Temnopleurus reevesii
CCTCCCCCCTCCCCCTTCATGCTCCCTAGAGCTGTCACGAAGTATAGATAGTGGTCAAATCCATTGGGATCAGAGAGGGGGGACTTCACCTTTTGAATGATATCATATCAAATGGTATAATTCACAATTCTTGTAGAAGTATAATATCATACAAATAGTATAACGTTCGTTCAAGCCATTGTAGAGGCATATCAATATGAGTGGAGGTCAACTCAAGTCAAGTTTAGTGTCGGCTAATTGTCTCTACTCATTTTAGGTCATGTCCGCAGCTAATGCAATCAATGGAGCCATCCATATCAGATATCTACTGTTCTTTTACCATTTGAAGCCTTGTTCACTTGTGATGTATCAACTCAATACAACATATTTACAGAAAATAGAAATGATTGAAATAGAGTAAAAGATCCTTTTTTATTTACAAGAGCTGTTTTTATATTTTCCTCCATGATACACTTCGCAAGAGCAGTATTGGAGCTCATAGGGACTATTTCTACGGTGTAGGGGGCTAATCACCAATGGCCCTAGTGTATTTTTTACGCTGGATTATAATGATAGAAGCAATTTAGTGCACCTATCATACCTGCAGAGGGAGTTTAGTATTATTACTCTGGTTTTAGCCCATCACTGCCACATGGAAAGCAAATTTAAGGAATGAATATTCCAGATAGGGACCTATAAACCACTCTCACCATTAGCTAAACTCAAACTAAACTTAATTTGAGTATCCAGCTCGTACAAGCATGGAACTCAAATTTACTTATGGATTAAGCCTAAGTAAACTAAAAATGACTTTGTGTGTCTGGTGACTGTGACTTGTATGAACGACGCTTCACATCGTAGCAACAGAGGTTGAATTTGAGCAGCACTCAGTCTGCCGGCACAGACCCTAATTTGATTTTTTTTTCAATAAAATATTTTGTCTTGACAGAAGCCTAGCCAAGCTTCCTCCTGACAGTGTTAATGTATTGGCTGAGGAGCTTAACTGCGTAAGTATTGTAGTCTCTGACTGCAGACTGTGCATTGTACTCTTCGCCAACTGTGACAGTGAGCCAATGGTCTGAACCCACAGACTAAGCGGTACCAGTTGTGTGGCAGACTCATCGGAAATCGACATTGACATTGGAATGACATGAAGCATATGACATTGGCATAGCGTCACCAGCAAGGGGGGATGACTAACGCATTCTCGTTGTTGGCGGGTTTTTAGCTCCCTTTATTCGCCGTGACATTCCGGCGAGCTCGCTGATCGATCTCTGACGTGAGCGTTGACATAAGTTGTATGTCTGTTCTTTATTGGCCATCATGTGTGTGCCTTAGGATTTGTTGAAAACATTAACTGTCATAATCTAATCATTGTGTATCATGTTAGATAAGTGACAGATTTTCAAGTTAAGAGTGGATTTTTTCTATTTGCTTTCATGAAATGTAATAGTCATGAATTCAGATAATATCACACATTTGGAATCAGTGTATCCATATGCTATGAACAATGACAAACTTTATACAAACTAAATAACTACATCAAAACAAACTAAAATCTAAATATTATTATTTTTCTCCATTTTGTGATCTGCTTTTTATATTTCATCAGTTTACATCTTATTTATATTTTGTTAAGATCCCTTGGCAAATTAGTCCAGTTTAGGACTCTGCGTTCCACATTCTCACACAGCACTCAATCAAAGAGTCTAAAGTGCCCCTCTTATTAGAGGGGTAATTGTACGATCAGATGGTTATGTGAGACTCTATGGTTAAGTGTTGTGTAGCCCTTGTGTGTTCAGGGTGTTAAAGCCCCTGTATAGTTTTGGTAAAGATTAAAGAAATGTGAATTCGGGGGATATTTACCATAACATATAGTTTCTATACAGATTTCAAGACCATAGCATATTTTTCTACGAGTGAATTATTTTGAAAATTTGAATTTGACCGTTAAATCGTATTTAGCGCCCTCTCTTGGTTACAACAATATTTTGCTTCTTATCGGGCATATACAAAATTATTTCCAAGATTTTATTAAAGCATGCTAAAAAGGAATATATAAAGAATAAATTCTGAAATTATCATCCCATTTTGTTCATGAGAAGTTGCCCTTTATCAAGAAAGAAAATATTGATTAGCGTCGGGGGCTACGACGCTAAAATATTTTGCACACTTTAGGATGTAACTTTTCCAAAACTTGTTAATTTTTCGCACAATTTTTTGTACAATATGTTCATGAGATCAGGTTTTATTTTAAGTAGATTTGAAGACAAAATTTAGCGATAAGAATATTCGCTTTTACCAAAACTGTACTTGGGCTTTAAAGAGAATATATATGCAGAAATGGGTGATATCATAACACAGAGTCCTCAACTGGACTAAGCAACGACAGGCAACGTCCCTTGAATTTCCAGGTAACTCCTCCTAAAAACTTTAGTTCAGAATGAATAACTGAACAGGCAACTAGCATCTACCATGTCTACTAGAAACTTTAATTCATGAAGAATAATATTTACCCTTTCATCACTTCAGACACAAGTACTTCCATGAATCTTAGGCAGTGCGAAAATGAAATGCCATGATTAGGTCTGAGCACATAGACTGGTGCAAGTTAGCCATTGTCAAAGATAATAGCTAACAAGGCCTAATGGCCATTACAGGATATGAAGGAATTTCCTGCTGTAGACATTACTTGTTAAATGCTCATTAGCCCATTATTCCAGTTACATTGTAATTGACAACATCGTAATTAGTTTCATTAAGCCCGTTATAAGCCAATGAGATAATTGCCTGCAGTGAAAATGTGATGAAGAGAAACTCCCTGAAATGATAACAGTCTGCAGTGAGAGTGGGATGAATGGGAAACTCCCTCATTTGTAATTAGGGGATTCCCCTTTCAGGTGTGATGAAGGGGACCTGAATGGTGTTATTAAACCAATGAACTTAGATAATGGTTTGCATTGAGAGTAGGATGAATGGGGACCTCCTTCATATCTAGGGGATTCCCCTTTTAGGTGTGATGAAGGGGAACTCCCTGAATCATGCCATTAGGCCAATGAGATGGCGATGTACATTGAGAGTGGGATGAATGGGTAACTCCCTCATTTGTAATTAGGTGATTCCCCTTTCAGGTATGGTGAAGGGGAACTCCCTAAATGGTGTCATTAGGCCAATGAGATAACAGTCTGCAGTGAGAGTGGGATGAATGGGCAACTCCCTCATTTGTAGTAAATGGGTATTCTCCTTTATTTTGATGTCACAGTGTTATAAGAAACTGTTTCTGTGCACAGATTTTTTTAGGGGGATATCATACAATTTTCTCTTTCTTCCTTCTATCATGATTATAGAATCTTTTACTATTAATGATCACCCATCATCGATTTTTGCCCCCCCCCTCTCTCTCTCTCTCTCTCAATCTATCTTTCTTTCTCGTTATATTTATGCCATGAGTGGTGCTCTGCATGAAACTTTGATTTGTATGGTATCCATGAATTATTTTTGTCCCGCATTTGTTCCCACATTGGGTCAAGATGTATTCACACCAGAAATGGGCTGGCCAAAGACCTGAGACTACCTTTAGATTTCTTCCAAATGCAAGGCCGTTTGTAGTCTTGCATTTTGGAATTGTCACTGAAGTTATGCCAAAATAAGGGCCGGCCTCAAATATAGGTGAAAACAAGGTCTACTACTACCAAGAGAAGATCAATGTTGGATATCAAACTCCGCGACCCTGATCATATGACAGATATAGGTCTCATCACAAACTTCAATTTCTCTCAAATCTCAACCACACAACTCAACAACGGGGTTAAGTTCCCACAGCTGAAACACAATATGCTCTACGGAACCCTGAAAATTAGTTCAGTCCAATATCATTTTGTTTCTATTTAGTTCTGTCATGTGATGATGCATCTGTGAGAGCTCTGCCTCACATTGCAATTGAATCACATCCCTAGGTAGCTAAACTTGGTTCGTAAACCTTGGTAAACAAATTGTGGGCTTTCAAGATGACTTCTCATGTACTCATCTTTTCAATGTTATAAACCTTTTTTGTTTTATTAGTATTATGATTCTACTGCGATTTGATAGTTGTGATCGAAAGTGATCTAAGTAGCTCCATGTTTGTTTGTTTTTTTCTGATAGCTTTGGGAGTGGTGCAAAATCAATGTGTTTTTATTATATTTGTTTGTTAGAGATCCTGTAATTTGTAATCATGTATATTTGTTTGTTTTAATTTCTAGCAAGAAAAATTGTTGCTCCATGATCAGGTAGCAAAGTCAGACAAATCCCAGATTTTGGGAAAGAAAGATTTAATAACCTCCATTCATATTATAATCATAATTACTAAACTGCTCCAGTAGTTAAATTTGTAGTGGCCCTGTTATAATGAATTTATCAGTCAATGTGTGAGATTGAAAAAAAAAATGTTCTAAATGAGGTTAGAGGTAAGGGATAAGGTATAGGATGGGGTGTAGATGTAAGGAGAAGAGGTAAGAGCAGGGAGTTGGGATAACTCCCTGGTAAGAGTAAGGAGTAACATTTTAGAAGTATGGGTAAAGCATAAGGGGAAGGGGAGCTAGAAGGATTTAAGAGGTGATGGTATGGGTAGCAGTAAGTGTAAGAGTAATCTGTACGAGTATAGAAGTAGGGGTAAGGGGAAGGGGAATGGGAAAGATGCAATAGGTGGTGCTAAGGGTAGGATGTAAGGTATATCAAGGGGTATAGGGAAATGTTAAGGGGTAGGAATAACAAATATATATCATCTCACACCTCTAACATCTTCTGTTTTAAGAGTCTTCTCACCTCTGTAGTACCCCAACATGAGAGATAGGATTAGAGTGCCGAGATAACAGCGCGATGACAAAGAAATTGTATCACCTGGGAGCGACTTGTTGGAAGAAAGTTCTTTATTGCAATTGTTCATAGATGTTATGGCAGGGGAGGGGTAAATTCACAGAAGACATTCTTGAGGAATGTTAGGGTTATGTCAACTCACACTTCTAACATCTTCTGTTTTAAGAGTCTTCTCACCTCTTTAGTACCCCTTCATGAGAGATAGGATTAGAGTGTCGAGATGACAGCACGATGACAATGAAACCTTGTACACCTGTCACATGGGAATGGTTTGTGGAAGAAGGTTTTTAATCAAAATTGTAAAATTTTAAGCATTTTTGTATGTGCCTGTAATCCAATTCTAAATGGTAGTGTTAAGTTCTGACGAAAAGGTTCAAGGTTTAAGTCCCAGACACGTTTATTTATGGTAGCGTTAAAGATCAGTCCAAAAGGAAAATGATGTTTTCTTATTTAATGATAATAACAAAAAATTAGATGCAATTTATATTGTGCAGGTATCCACTCTGCTGAGTGCTCAAGGCGCTTTGCATTATTATTGCCCTGGCTCTAGCCCGGCGTACACCAGCGCACATGGAATAGATATTCCTACCAGGTACCCATTCACCTCACCTGGGTTGAGTGCAGCATATGGAGAATGAATTTTTTGGTGATAGATATGTTGCCTGTAAATACTCATAATTCTCCTAAACTTATCTAGTGTTAGACTATGGGATAGGATATTGGGTGGGTTTTAGGCTGATGGTATAGTATATATATCACACTTCGTACATATTTTATTACACCAGAGTTCGCTCCTTCTAGTAGTAATATGATTAGAGTGCGGAGATGACAGCATATATGACAATGAAACCTTGTACACCTGTCACATGGGTCAGTGCATGAAGGTTCCAATAGCTAAGTTCTGAGGAAAAAGAAAATGAGCAATTGAAAGAAAAAGTTCACTTAGTTGACTTACATGAGTAGCCTCTAACCATTTTTTTTTTGTATTGTTATTTTAGTTGTTTATTGAGTTGTTTATTTAGTACCTCATACTCATGGAAATACTCTTGGTGAAGACTAAAAGGCCGCTCTCCATCCCAAAAAAAGACAGGATGTTAGGCCAGAACAATTTCATGACTGTACATACATGAACTGAGTACAGGGGGGGGGGGGGGAGGGGGTCCTTGTATTCGGGTCCCCTGGAGGACCCCCTGGTCACTGGGGGATGTATGAACTGGGTGTGGGTTGAATGTTAAACCCAATTTTATCTACATTTAATCTAGAGCACTTGAGTGGAAACTGAGAAAATGTGTTATGAGAATGCTATCATTTTCTAATTTTCTACACTGCTTCGGAGGAAGATCATGGAATTAAACTTCACGATTACCTTTTCTTGTTATATGAGCATGATGTGTACGCTTGTGAAATGAAACAGCTTTATAGAGAGCCTACTGGTTTGGTAAACTGGTGTAAAGCATTTTTGGATGCCATTAGCACTTTATTCCTCTAAGATTTTTTTCTATTTATTCAAAGCATTCTGTAACTTATCATCCTCTCAATTCCCGATGACTGACTGTGTGCCAGCTGATACTGTATTGTTATTAACAGTGATGTTGAGAGGTGGGATATGCAATAATAATACCCTTTCTGGCTTTTCTTGTTCTATTTGTTGACCAAAAGCATGTATCGTTGATGGATGAGAGGGAGTATATTTAAGTTGGTCCATTGTGGCCAGCAGAGGACACTTGTGAATACTTACTTGCTCCTGCCATTTGCGTTCCAGAGAGTTGTGATGGAAGTAGCTATAAATTAAAGCATGTATCGTTGATGGATGAGAGGGAGTATATTTAAGTTGATCAATTGTGGCCAGCAGAGGACACTTGTGAATACTTACTTGCTCCTGCCATTTTTCTTTCCAGAGAGTTGTGATAGAAGTAGCTATAAATTAAAGCATGTATCGTTGATGGATGAGAGGGAGTATATTTAAGTTGGTCCATTGTGGCCAGCAGAGGGCACTAGTGAATACTTACTTGCTACTGCCATTTGCTTTCCAGAGAGTTGTGATGGAAGTAGCTATGAATTAAAGCACCCTCTTGTGGCGGAGACGGACCATTTTAACAATCAATGACCTTGTTTACACAAACTTTTAGGCCTGCCTACATTTCGGTAGTTTGCAAGCACATACCCTAGACTTTCGGTGTGTGCGTGCGCAGAGCATGATACAGGGTATGCATTGTGTGACTCCGTCACACACATACAGCATCCTTGGGGAGAGCATGCAGACACACAATGCATACCCTGTATCACTCTTTGTGTATGCGCACAACGAAACCCAAGGGTCTGTTCTGGCAGAATAACATTTCGGTGCAAATGCGTGCTGGCCTAAATGTTAATTGTACCAAATGCCGATCCGCAATACTGATGACACTGGTACACTCGTCATTGTAGCTTCATTTTGTGCTGTATTTCAATCAGCATCTTATCTCGGTGACCGTTTTTATGCAGAATGCAGAGTGCTGCATTAGGTAGAATTCTTACATTCATGGACCATCCTATTCTATCTTTTAAAAAAATGCACAAATTTAGGTACTGAGTCAGGCAGTGTAGACGGGGTCGAAGTTCATGTTAAACACCTTGGGTCACAAGCTACATAGAATTCGGCAGGTACACTCATCAACTTGTCAGATTCCTTGATTGTTTCTAATAACTGTCACTTTCTCTCTTCTCCAATATAGGTCATCATATAGCGTTCAATGTCAGCAGGACTCTAAAAACCTATTAGAAGGGACCAAATGGGGAGGAGACTTGTCTTTTCTGAGAAGACGTCCTAATGTCATCCAGATCTACAAGAAACAACCATGAGAACATGGTAGCTGCTCATACTAAGCTCATACTAAGTTCAAACATTGGAGCTCCTTTATTCTTCCCTCCTTGCTCTGTGATTGGCTGCCCCTCACATCCTGTTCTTTTCTTTCTCTCCACCTCCCTGTTTAGCTGTTTCTATATACTTGTGTGTCCACTTCATTTCTCTGACATTTTGTTTATGATTAAGATTCTGCTAGGATCGAAAGCTCAAGCTCTTTTTTTTTTTTTACTTCACTTCTTGAGTCACATTGAATGCTAACAGGTCTATCCATCAACTTGTCAGATTCCTTGATAGTTCCTAATAACTGTCACTTTCTCTCTTCCAATTTAGATCATCATTTAGCTTTCAAGGTGACATCATCAGCAGGACTCCTAAAAGGCGACAGAAAACAGATCAGTAGGGACCGAAGGGAAAGGAGACTTGTCTATAATGTCATCGAAATCGATACGAAGCAACCATGAGAGCATGTTAGATGCTCATATTAAGACATCTTTTGTCACATTGAATTCTAACAGGTACATCCATCAACTTGTCAGAACCCTTGATCAGTTTTCATAACTGTCACTCTCTCTCTTCCAATCTAGCATTCAATGTCACACCATCAGCAGGATTCCTAAATAGTCTACAGAAAACAGATCAGAAGGAACCAAAGAGGAGACTCTCGTTTCTGAGTAGACGACATGATGACATCCAAAGCTATATGTAACAACCATAAGAACATGGTAGATGCTCATACTCAGACATCTTGAGTCATATTAAATTCTTACAGGTATATCCGTCAACTTGTCGGATTCATGATAGATCCTAATAAGTGTCACTTTCTCTTTTCCAATTCAGGTCATCATCTAGCGTTCAATGTCACATCATCAGCAGGACTCCTACTAGTCTACAGAAAACAGATCAGAAGGGACCAAAAGGGGAGGAGACTTGTCGTTTCTTAGTAGACGTCATGATGTCACCACTTGAAGGCTCCTAAAAAGGTAAGAACTTGTATGTTTCATGTTGACCCATTGACTATTAGAACCTCGTAGTTCATGCACAAAGTCTATTGGAGTTCCAGAATTCGGTATTCAATAGGTTAAAGGCATTATGGAGGCGCAGTAGTGTAGTGGTTCCGACTCTCGCCTTTCAACCAGAGGGTCGTAGGTTCAAATCCCACCCATGGCGTTAATTTCCTTCAGCAAGAAATTAATTCATTCAGTTTGAAAGAATGAAATAAAATTTGACTATCCAGAAAAAGTAAAGATAGATCAACGCTCACAAAGCATGTGGCTTTGGCCCAGCGAAGCAATCATGCTCTAGTCACTGAAGCTCCCCGCAGAGGTTCAGTCAGTTGAATCTGGAAATATTTAACCTTTTCATACGGGCCAATGTTTTTCTGTTTTTTCTTTGAGTGGCCAGTACAGACAGGTTTGACTGTATAGTTTTTTTGTAAATGCAAAGAAATATTTATGTGGATCACAATTTTAATTGTATCAATTATAAATGCAGGATAGATTTTCTACTATCATTTTTAGCTCTACAAATACCATAAAGAACCTGTTCAAAGGATAAATATAAAGAGATTGGCCTTGCTGTATGTGGCAAACTGCGTATAAGGAATGAGAATTTCTCACTGTCAATTTGAGCTTTACAGGCACCATAAACAATCTGTACAAAGGAAAATATTTGAAGAGATTCTCTCTACCGTTTATGTGCTAATCTGCACGTAAACCACCTTACTACTGATGGCATTCACGGATAAGAACTATGATTTTTCCACTGTCATTGTGAGTTTTACAAACACCTTAGAGATCGTGAAGGATGAAGGAGAGTCCGGAGAGAAAGTGTCAGTGAATCACAACCGCTCTCAGGATGCCCATCGACAGATCAGTTCTCATTAGCCTCTTTCTTCCGAGAGCTGGAGATGGGTGTAGAGCAAGTACAACAATAGTTACAACTCGTAGTTCATGTTGGGCATTCATACTGACGTGAAACTGATCTCATCCTTTTCCCACACCGACTATCTTAGAATAAAGAAATTGTATTTTAAATCAATTTTTGTATGATCCCTGAAACAACATTGAATAGAGTGCTACTGGAAAATGCGTAAAAAGTACTCGGATTTTTTTTTTTATATGGTATAGAAATATACAATGACTCTCGAGGTTCTGGTTAAAACTATTCGCACGAATGAACATCAGAATAGTACCATCCTCCCGAGGGCCAACGGCCCGAGGGAGTATGTTACTATTCTGATGCTCATGAGTGCGAATAGTTTTAGCCAGTACCGAGAATCAAGTCATTGTATATTACTTTTATATCCCTTCTTACAACAACAACATTAACAATAAAGTAATCTATNTAAGAACAAACAAATTTCCACCGTCATTGTGAGTTTTGCAAACACCTTAGAGATCATGAAGGATGAAGGAGAGTCGGGAGAGAAAGTGTCGCTGAATCACAACCGCTCTATGCCCATCGATTGATCTTTTTTCATTCGCCTGTGTTTTCACTCTCGCTCAAAGCTCAAGATTATTTTGAATAGATATAAAGAAATATTCATATGGATCACAATTTCTGTAGTTTATTGTATGATGATTTAACATGATCTGTTCAGTGGTGGAAACAGATTTCCAATGCCATCATGAGTTTTACAAATACCATAGAGAACCTGAAAGATAAATCTTTCAATGTTGGCTTTGTTGTATGTGGTTCACTGCACGTAACCCACTCAACTTTTGATTGTGTTCAATGATAAGGACTAAGATTTTCCCACTGTCATTATGAGTTTGACAAACACCTTAGAGATTGTGACGGATGATGGAGGGTCAGGAGAGAAAGTGTCGGTGAATCACAACCGCTCTCAGGGTGCCCATCGACAGATCAGTTCTCATTAGCCTCTTTCTTCAGAGAGCTGGAGGTGGGTGTAGAGCAAGTACAACAATAGTTACAACTCGTAGTTCATGTTGGGCATTCATACTGACATGAAACTGATCTCATCCTTTTCCCACACCGACTATCTTATAATAAAGAAATTGTATTGTAAATCAAGTTTTGTATGATCCCTGAAACAGTACTGAAGAGAGCACCACTGGAACAGACATAAAAGTACCCAAATTTGTTTTCAGAATTTGGTTTAAAAATATAGCAAAAATATAGTAAAATTATAGCTTGCTTCTTAAAAAATACTAGGTTAATTAATAAAGTGACAAAAATTGGAAATTCTGTTTCTTGCCATTGATGTCCAGAATTTTATGAAATATACACTGAATTCTAATTTTAATTTTGATTTTAATTTCTATTTCAATCACGTGACTGAGAGCCCCGTCACATCAAATTTACCATTAGATATGTGGACAGTCTCCAAAAATTCACATTCTGCTGGATGGGGCTAATGATGACACCCCTATCACCTGATTATCAACCTTGATCTACTCAAGAGCAAGTTGAAGGATATGAGATAGCATTGTGTTATCTTAAGATGATCTCCCTTGGGAGGAGGTTAGAGAGGAGAAGGAGGGGTGTCAGGAGGGAATTCCACCCTTCCCTTGCTCATCAATAACCTGCCTTGCATTTAGATTGGTGTTGCTATGTCAGGTACATCTCGCAAGGTACCCATCGATAATGTCACTAAACTCTCAGATGGTTAGCTATTATTCTTCTGTGGGTACATGTTTCCCAGGGGAGTTTGGAGAGGAGGAGGAGGAGAGATGTGAGGAGGGGATTGCACCTTTCCCTTGCTCATTGGTTACCTGCCTTGAATTTAGATTGGCGTTGCTATGTCAGGTACATCTTGCAAGGTGCCCATCAATCCTATCACTAAACTCTTTGATGGTTAGCTATTGTCCTTCTGTTTGGTACATGTTTCCCGGGGGAGTTTGAAGAGTAGTGGGAGGGAATCACACCCTTCCTTTGCTCATCAGTAACTTGCCTTGAATTTAGATTGGCACTGCTATGTCAGGTACATCTCGCAAGGTACCCATCAATACTATCACTGATCTCACATATGGTTTGCTATTATCCTTCTGTTTGGTACATGCTTTTCAGGGGCGTTCGAAGAGGAGTGAGAGGAGGGCTTACACCCTTCCCTAGCTCATCGGTAACCTGCATTGAATTTAGATTGGCATCGCTATGTCAGTTACATCTCACAAGGTATCCATCTATCCTATTACTGAACTCTCTGATGGTTAGCTATTATCCTTCATTTTGATGCATGTTTTTCAGGGGATTTTGAAGAGGAGTGAGAGGAGGAATTACACCCTTCACTTGCTCATCCATAGCCTGCCTTGAAGTCAGATTGGCATCGCTATGTAGGGTACACCTCGCAAGGTACCATTCAATCCTAACTCCAAGCTTTCTAAGGGTTAGATGTTATCATTTTATTTGTCATAGGTTATCTAGGGTGTTTGGAGAGGAAGAGGAGAGGTCAGAGGAAAGGAACTACAATCTTGCCCATACCTCTGGTTAAGCCAAACAGTACACCTGACATTGATTCAGATTAGGATTGTTATGTCAGGTACTTCACACAAGACATCAATCAATGATGTCTTCAAACTTTCTGGGGGTTACCCCTTTCCATTGTATTTGGAGTGGTTTTCGAAGGGGAGTTTGAGAGGAGGATGGGAAATGGTTAAGCTCTTAAGATTAGCAGTGCTATGTCAGGTACATAGTGCAAGGCATCCATCAGTCATTCCAGGGGCTTTGCTTATCATCATCCTCTCTGGCATCCAGGTTTTTATATCATTATTTTGGGAGAGAAAGTCCATGCATTGTTAGGATAAATTATAATGACATAATAATGGTGTATATAGTAGTAATATGATATCAATAACAATGACAATTATAATTCTGATAATGCTTAAAAAGGGAATGTTAATGCTAAAAAGGAATGGAGGTGGTGTCGATTTTAGTCAATTGCTTAGATTTTTACGTATTAATGAAATAAGCCCTTTTAACCATTGAAGATAAATGGGAAATTGAAATTAAAATACCCATATTTATTCAAATTTCTGTTGATTTAAAAAAAATAAAGAAAAATGAGCAACACTTTGTCCAATAGGCTTACTTCAATATTAGCAGCTTGTACACTAGAAACACTCTGTATTTCCCTATGCAGCTTATTTTACAGGAGATTAAATCAGAGGAGTAAGAAATGGGAAGACCTATTTTCCGATACCTTAGGGTAGTTTTGCCAATGACTCACTCTCTTTTCGTATTCATCTCAAGATAATATCTGGAGATATTTCTCAATATTTTTAGTATTGATACAACCATTCTTAGTATTTGTATAACCTTTCTAGTGATGAGATATTAGATAGCTCCATGTTTGCTCATATTAAGAAATGGCAATATTCTTCTTCAGAAATATGAATATAATAATGTGTGACATATCCAATTTTCACCAAGGGAATCTGTCGAGTGTTGATATCGAGTTGTCTAATCAGAGTCGTTGGTGAGACTGAACAGTTGTGTACAGACTGTGAATCATGATTAAGAGAGTTTTATAGAGTAGGATAGAATTATTAATTGTATTTTCTGTGTGATGTTCGAATCCTACCCATGGCGTAAATTTCCTTCAGCAAGAAATTCATCCACATTGTGCTGCACTCAACCCAGGTGAGGTGAATGGGTACCTGGCAGGAATATTTATTCTTTGAAATGCCAAGTGCGCTGTGAATGGCTGCCGGGCTAAAGCCAGGGTAATAATAATGTAAAGCGCCTTGAGCACTCAGCAGAGTGGATACGTGCGCTATATAAATTGCATCTATTATTATTTTGGAAACATTCTAGAGATTGATGCTGTGATGTTAGTAAGTGTAAGTTAGTATTCTGTAGATTTCACATTTTTCAGTATTGGATTTAGGTTGATTCATGAGTATAAAAAAGAGGTAAAGAATATTATTTGGGGGGAAGTGGTTGAGACTGATTTTGTTTATTATGATATCAAGCAAATTTATAGTTTTCTTTGAAATTCTGTTTTGAGTTGACCCTCTGATGGTTTTATAAATCCTCCCACTCCTCTTTTTTTCTATTATAGTTTATTCATTTAGTCATTGACTTATTTACTAATTAATTGGGTCAGTCATTCATTAAATCTATTTTATTCATTTATACACTTTATTTATTTTTCCACATCCCCCTTCCCACTCAGTCTATCCCTGTCTCCCACACCACCACCGTTTTCTTTCTCTGTCTTTCATTGTTTATCTCCTTTATTCAAATTTTTCCAATTTCCCATATATTTTTGTTATGGCTCTCTGCTTATTACTTTTGATCAGATTATGATTCAATTCAATTCAATTCGCACATTTATTTGGCAAAATAAAAATCAACAGGTTAAACAAACAATTATAATGATAAAAGGCATGCCGGGGTTGCTAAAAAAAGTTGAGAACTTGTAAGTAAGCAACCCCTGAAAAACAATCAAAATTACATAAGTAAAACAACAAAAAAAGAAAAGTTCCATAGACAAAAACAATAAAATACAAAATGAGATACATAACATATATTACATATAGATTAATCAAAATTTGAATTAAGTTTAGAATTAAAATATAATATGACAAATTATTGATTGATATAGATGCATATAACATAAAAAAAAAGGATATTGCACTGAGTCAGGCATTATAACTGGCAAAAATATTTCTTTTGATGTGCTTTTTAAAACAGTAAACCCCCGTTGGTCCTTTAAATTTGCCGGAAGTGAGTTCCATTTTATTGGGCCTTGATATTTTATTGATTTGTTAATTAAAAAAGCATTTGTAAATTTGGGTATATGATAATCGTTTTTCCTTCTGCTTTCTTAAATGATTTTCTCCTCTTTGCATTTCACCCTGTCTGTCTCAAATCATATCATGCGATTTATAGACATTATTTCTACATTGGTCAGATATTTTCAATGTCCCTGTGTTATTCCGTCACTCCACACGACCATTTAAATATGTAGGCCTATGAGAACCAAATCAAATCAGCATTGAAAAATGTGTCATCGAGGCGTCAAAGGAAATCTTTTCTTTACAGTAAATCAACTTAATCAAGACAATTTAAGAATTTGACCAGAAAGTGTCCGCCATTCTTTTCCTAGTTCTTCAAAAAGGTGTAAGCGAATTACATTGAAAACAGAAAACTATACTCACCATAACTCAGTTTAGGTGATGTCAAGAGTTTAACATGAAACTGATGGCAACATGTGCCAAGTGTCAGAGACATAGAATGACAGTGGGCTACAAGCATGCTATATCTGGTATTTTCATATAGTTTTGGAGATTTCTGGAATTTTATGGTTGGAAAGAATACATTCATTTACTGTTATTTAATCAAAAAAAGTTTTAACATGAAACTGTTAATAACCCGTTCGTATTCTTCTGTAAAGTTACAAACAGATGACAACAGGATTATATTTCATCAACTGTTCATAGATCTACACACGACTCAATGAACGACTGGTGACCCTTTCCTGCGCACAATGTTAACCTCTGTCACTGAATCACACCGGAGCTGAGGAGGGGTCACCAGTCATTCGAAGAGTCATGCATAGATCTTGAAACTGCGTTATGAAATGTAATGCAGGTGACAAGCCACTGACACCAAAAATCTTCTTGAAGAATTATATTTATATCTTCCAGATCTAATTCTTAGGATTAAGGTCAAGGTGTCGAGGAAACCTTTGTTTGCTGTAACTTTGTCAAGATAATTTCAAAATTTGACATCAAATTCGGGTAACCTCTGCCGAGTTCTTCATGAAGTTACAAGCCAATGATAGCAGGTTGCAAGCAACTGACTTCAAGATTCTTCATTAATTGTTGAAGATTATTTGAATTTTCTTAATCTAAGCTTCTAGGTGAAGTTGTCGAGGAAACCCTTGTTTGCTGTATCTTGATCAAGATAATTTCAAAATTTGACAAAAGACTTAGGGCGTATTGTTCAAAAGTTGCAATTGATCGGAACGTGTCAATCAAAATCATTGTTTCATTCGCATCTTGTTAAATGCACATACTCTACGCGAATAAAAATGTGTGTTGCAATTTGCAAAGTTGCAGATGATTTGCAGTTGATTTTGAACAATGCCCCCTTAGACAACCTCGATCTGCCGAGTTCTCCATGAAATTTTAAACTCATGACAGCAGGTTACAAGCAACTGACACCGAGAATCTTTATAAAGAATTAAATCTAAATTTCCAGATCTAAATTTGACAAAGTAGGTCATGGAAACCCCTGGAATGACCCTTAGATGATAATGCCCATAAAAGCTGGTGATTCACTCCGCGGAACAGCCATGGAGAGATTAAGGGGCCATCTTACCACGGGGGATATCCCCTATGGTGAGCGGTGCCCCCTTAATTAACCCCTTTTCCACTAGAGCCGTGCGATCTCTACACTCATTCCGTGTCTCAGAAATGGTAAATCCTTGGGGTGATTGAGTGTGGAAGAGATATTCTATTATTAATTTCACTTCAAGATCTTATTTTGAACAAACTATTGTTTTTTAACCATTTTTTTTCCTCTTGATTTGACATTGAGGGCCCCTTAACCTGGAGGGAAACCCCTATGGTGAGTGGTACCCCCTCAATTATCCCCTTTCCCACTAGAGCTGTACGATCTCTACACTCATTTCATGTCTCCGAAATTTTAAATCTGAGGGACGATTAAGATTCTGCTATCAATTTTACTTCAAGATATCAATTTGTAACACACCGTTACATTGAGGCCCCTTAACCTGGAGGGAAACCCCTATGGTGAGTGGTACCCCCTCAATTATCCCCTTTCCCACTAGAGCTGTACGATCTCTACACTCATTTCATGTCTCCGAAATTTTAAATCTGAGGGACGATTAAGATTCTGCTATCAATTTTACTTCAAGATATCAATTTGTAACACACCGTTACATTGAGGCCCCTTAACCTGGAGGGAAAACCCCCCTCTGGAGAGCGGTACCCCCCTTCATTAACCCCTTTCCCACCAAAGCTGTACAATCTCTACACTCATTTTTTGTCTCAGAAATTAGAAATCGTAGGGGCGATTGAGATTCTACTCTTAATATTACTTCAAGATATTGTTTTGAACAAACTAATGTTCTGTAAACATTTTTGGTCTTGATTTTACATTAGGGGACCCTGAACATCGAGGGAATTCCTCTATGGTGAGAGGTATCCCCTGAATTTACCCCTTTCCCACTGGAGCTGGACGATCTCTACACTCATTTCATGTCTCAGAAATCATTAATCTGAGAGGCGATTGGATATGGAAGAGATATTATGTTCTCAATTTCACTTCAAGATATTGCTGTGACCAAACTATTGTTGTGTAGCCATATTGTCTCTTGATTTTAAATTAAAGACCCTTTAACATGGATGGAACTCCCCTATGGTGAGCGTTTCCCTTCTCATGAACCCCTTTCCCACTAGAGCTGTGCGATCTCTACACTTATTTGATGTCTCAGAAATCATAAATCTGAGGGGCGAATGACTTAGGAAGAGATATTCTATCATCAAATTCACTTCAAGATATTATTTTGAACAAACTATTATTCTGCAGCCATTTTTTTTTTCTTGATTTGATATTAGGGGCCCCTTAACATGCAGGGGACTCCCCTATGGTGAGCGGTACCCACTCAATCAACCCGTTTTTAAGGGGCTCCTCAGTATGGAAGGAATTCCCCTCTGCAGCATGTGTCCCCTTCGCCTATTTTCTGCAAGAACCACATGAATCTTCTGCATAACCTATGAGAGGAGAAGAACTTTGTCGCCAATGGTCAAGAAAGAGATTAAAAGGCCCCTTAGCATGGAGGGAAATCCCCTCGGAGGTGTGTACCCCCTTTAATTAACTCCTTATCCACAAGACCCAGGGGATCTCGATGCACAACATAGGAGAGGTAGAGAATTCAGTTACCAAAGGGTTAACAGAAAGGAATTCCGACTTTCAGGTGGTCAAGTGTAATGCACTTGTCGTCATCGGCACAGCTTAAGAGGAAGTCCAACTGCGATGAGAAATTAGAATGGATTAAGTTAGCCTAATAAATAGGAATTTTCAGGGTGACCTCTCAATTATGTGTAAGAAAAATTCACTAAATGAATTTTCTGATATGGTTAGATTGTATGTCTCATTCTATCATAATGCAGACACTATTAGCCATAGCACAGAAGTGGTGTGTTCTTGGTCCTTTATTAGGGTACTAAATGAATAAAAAATCAGATATAATGAGGGAAAGAATGAATGTCAAAATGTCAAACTGGTCCAAAACCCCAATAACATTGGGTTTTACTGTTTCAGAATTTTTTGGGGGAACAAGCTGTCAATTAAATGAAATGAAAAACCCAAGGAAGACCAGCTGCACTTGTTTGCAGTGCAGCTGATATTGGGCTGTCCAGCCGTCTCTCTCCGATTTCTTCTTTTTAACTTCATTTTATTCATATAAATGTTATAATTTTGCTGCTTGCCATGTTGTTTTATTTTAATCAAGTAAATTCTTGAAAGTTATTATCTTATTATGTATATATAATCTTTACTTTCTTTTGTATGTTGTGTATATTTTCCTATTTAATTTTGTATTTGTTGTGTTGTCTATTATGACGGAAATAAAACAAACAAACAAACAAACAAACTGTTCTTCAAGAGAGAACAATAATTTTTTGGTTGATTCGATGACACATGAGCACATTTCCCTCTCCCCTTGGCTCTTTTCCTTCCCCTTCTCTTTCTCTATTTCCCCTCATCCAGCCTCTCCCCACTGCTGTCTTTACCTACAAAATGAATTGTTCTTTTGACGTTATCGCATAATGTAGAAATCATAATGCAGACACTATAAACCATAGAACAGAAGGGGTTTATTCTTTGTCCTTTAGTAAGGTACTAGATTAAAAATATACATATATTTTTAGATAGAGTGGTAAAAATATAAGAGGGGAAGGGTGAATGTCAAAATGTCAACTGGTGCCAAAAGCCTGAAAATATCATGATGTGAAAATGTTGGCCTATGCAGTAGCTATATCGTTCTGGTAAAGCAATACAACTTCAATATATTTTTTTTGCATTTGAACACTCTGTCAATTAGATGAACTGTTCTTTAAAGGTATAGATTCGTAGTGACCAGGATGCAGAAAATGATGTTAAACGAGCTGATGCATTCACAAGTTGCTTTACATGCCTAAATATATCTATGTAGGATATTAGGAGTACATTTTTTCTCGTATTCTGTGTATTTTACGTCGAACAGGTCAATCCGCCAGTGTTCCTATGGTGTGCTAAGTGCTTTAGAGCGGGGGAGCGTCGGCCTGAAACGGGCGGTGCGATTGGTGGTATTGTCTGTGGTGTGTGAGTTCGCGTTCATTTTGTACGTGAAGCATGTTCTGTGAGGAAGTACGACCGCAGCAGGTTGTTTTATGTTGCAATAATTAAGCCATTTCTAGGTCGAATTCATTCAAACAAACTATGAACATGCTCTAATTTACTATTGAAAAACTGCATTATGGTAATAATTTTACTGCAGCTCGCAAACTAGTTAAATATCTGAAGCGCCCTCCTCCCAAAATTGGTCTTTCGCTTTAAGAAAGTAGAATCCAAGGTACAATAGATTTTTTTTTCATTTGATGACACATTAGCACTTTCCCTCTGCCCCTGCCCCTTTTCCTTCCCCTTCTCTTTCTCTACTTCCCCTCTCCCAGACTCTCCCCTATGCTCTCCCTGTCTTGGTACAAGCATGACTAGTTTTTGTATGGATTATTATCAAAATCTATCCCATAAATTTTCTAAATTAATCAATTAAATGAAAAAAAATTAACAGTGTTTCCAATCTCTTGATTGAATGTAAAACTCCTGTAGAGATAGTCTTCTGGATTGTATTCTAGATGGGGGATGCAGACTGGCGCTATACAAAAGGCTGTCATCGTCATCATCGTCATATCATCATTTTTATGTTGGTCTCGCACTAGATAACAAAAGATTCCCAAGGAAAACATATTTCATGTACTTGTTTTTTTTTTATTTCTATAAAATACGTTATTTGGCCTTCCCTATTTTGATTCTTTCCTAACTTTGGGGTTTGCTGCATACAGCATCTGTTGTAAACAGATTGTGATAAGTTGAACGTCTACATAGAAATATAAACAAAAGGAAGAACATTTTGTGTGCTAAAATGTAAATATTCCTGAGAGAATGTGGGTATACACTAGAAAATCCCAATTTCATTCTACATAAAATGTAATGGAGGAAGTCTGCGAAGGAAGGTAATTACGAAAGTATAAACTAAGAATAGAGAGGAATTCATGTATTCGATGATATATTTATCACAGTGGAGCTACTCAAAATTAATCACCTACAAAAGTAATTATCCATGCTCTTAAAACCGCAAAGTCAATTTATCAGGTACTTATATTGAGCTTCGTGTTATATAGAATGTAAAATCCCAAAGAAACTATGTATTCTTGCTACCATTCCCTACCAAATGAAGTTTTAATTAATGTTGTTGTATAATGTAGAAATCATAATGGAGGCACTCTAAACCATAGTACTTAAAAACAAGAAATTAGAAAACTAAATAAAAATCAAGCTGGGACAAAGAGACGAGAGGGGAAGGATGATTTGATTCATTTGATTTTCTTTGTTTCTTTCTATTTTTGTGCAGCATCCTTTGCTGTTTTTTATGGAAAAAAAAACAGACAAGAAATTAAAATAGAATATAAAAATAAAGCTGGACAAAAAGATAGGAGGGGGAGGGATGATATAATTCATCTGCTTTCCTTGTTTATGATCACTACAAAAATAGGATTTGCATCTCTCTCTCTCTCTCTCTCTCTCTCTCTCTTTCTTTCTATTCTTGGGCAGCATCTTTTATTGTGTTTCACGAAAAATAAAGAAATAAAAATAGAATATAAAAATAAAATGGGCCAAAGAGATAGGAGGGGAGGGATGAGATAAATCATCTGCTTTTCTTTGTTTCTGATCAAAACCAAAAATAGGACCTCTCTCTCTCGCTCGTTCTCTTTCTCTCTCTCTCTCTCTCTCTCTCTCTAGTATGCTCTCTCTCTTTCTCTCTTGTGTGCTCTCTCTCTTCCTTGGCAAGATCCTTTACTGTTTTTCACGAAAAAAACAAGAAATTAAAATAGAACATAAAAATAAAGCAAGCCAAAGAGATAGGAGGGGAGGGATGAGATAAATCATCTGTTTTCCTTTGATTCTTCTGATCATGACCAAAATAGGATGTGCCGCTTTCTTCCTCTCTCTTTCTCTTTCTCTCTCTCTCTCTCTCTCTCTTTTTTTCTCTTTCTCTCTCTCTCTCTCTCTTCCGTGGCAGCATCCTTTACTGTTGCTTTTAATAAATAACAAGAAATTGAGATAGAATATAGAAATAATGCTGGGACAAAGAGATGGGAGGGGGGGGGAGGGATGATATAATTCATCTGTTTTTCTTTGTTTCCAATCGAAACCAAAAATAGGATGTGCCTCTCTTTTCTCCTCCTTGGCAGTGTCCTTTACTGTTTTTCACAAATAAAACAAGAAATTGAAATAGAATATGAAAATAAAGTTGGGCCAAAGAGATAGGAAGGGGGAGGGATGATATAATTCATCTGTTTTTCTTTGTTTCTGATCATTACCAAACATAGGATGTGCCTCTCTCTCTCTCTCTCTCTCTCTCTCTCTCTCTCTTTCTATATGTCTCACTCTGTCTTCTTTGGCAGCAACCTTTACTGTTTTTGTTTGAAAAAAAATTAGAATATAATATAAAAATAAAGCTGGGCCAAAGAGATAGGAGGGGGAGGGATGATATAATTCATCTGTATTTTCTTTGTTTCCCATCACGACCAAAGCGAGGGTGTGCCTCTCACTCTCCCCCAACAGCATCCCCGACTGTCTGGGGGGACAACCGCACGCTTCCTCCCTGGATCCTAAATATAGGAAACTTCCACAAGCGTCGCTTCCAACTCATATGGGCTATCTCTTTGCAACAAAAGACACACACACAGAGCAAGCAGTGGGACTGCACAGTAGTCTGACTGTGTTGCCATACTGGATATATTTAGATTTGATACCTTAAAATGTCTCAAACCTCCCTTTCTGACAATGATTTTTATCATTTCATGGTGAAATGCTCTAAAATGAATATTATGTATTTATGGAAGAGCACTTAAAAATTGAGTGTCATTTGTGAAAATGAGTCAGATATAGTTATGTACATGTAGATATTTTGAACCAACTTGTAGATGGTTGTCCCATTATTCTGTCTGAATTTGGATACAGACTCCGCGGAGGCATTTTTGCTCACAGAGCAGGAGTAACCTATAAAAAGTAGAGGCTAAAAGTTTTGATGTATTACAGTAAGAAGAGAAATGTGAAAGTCCTAAATATAGGGATCCTCCGCGGGAGCATCCCACGAGTCCGACAGCCCACGAGTCCGACAGCTCACGAGTCTGACAAAAATGAATATAAGCCTACTACATCGACAATTTTCAAAATGAGGTTCGAGCTAGACATTTTGACTTTCAGGCTCGCAAGATCGACACTGACAAATTATTTGCTTTGAGCCCGACAGCACGCAAACAGACCTACAAGACCGACTAACGTAAATATAGTGCTGTCGAACTAATAGACCAATTTTACCTAGAGTCGGTCTCATTTGCAAAATTTATGTTCGGTCGTAATCATGTGCGTTTTCATAATTTTGTCGGATTAATGAGTTGTCTGACTCTAATCCGTTTTTATGTAATGTCTATTTCGTGCACC
>BQKZ01000663.1:106874-132887 GCA_036244855.1 Temnopleurus reevesii
ACACAGAGAGCAAGCAGTGGGACTGCACAGTAGTCTGACTGTGTTGCAATACTTGTTATATCTAGATTTGATACCTTAGAATGTCTCAAAACTCTCTTTTCGATAATGATTCATAGGAATTTATAGACAAGCACCTTGTAATTGACTTTAATTTGTGAGAGTGAGTCAGATATAGTGTTGCAGATATTTTGACCCAACTTGTAGATGGTTTACATTTACTTCTAAAACTCTCTGGACTTTGGCAAAGAGTGACTCAGTGGAGGAAGTTTTGCTTTCAGAGCAGGAGTAACCATATAAACTAAAGGCTAAACGTTTTGATGGAAGTTAGAAGTGAATTCTGAAAGTCCTAAATATAGGAAACCTTCATAAGCGTTGGTTCCAACTCACATGGGTTATCCCTCTGCAACAAAAGACACACACAGAGAGCAAGCAGTGGGACTACACATATGTGTAATAGACGCACAGCAGTCTGAATGTGTTATATTTAGGCTTGATACCTTATAATGTCTCCAATCTCCCTTTTTGGCAATGATTTGTATCATTTCATGGTGAAATGCTCTAAAAAGTTGTCTTGTTTTCAAAGGTGATTGATATTTTTCTCAAATAACCTATTATATTATGCCCTTGGTGATTGGATGTCTCTTAAAAATCTTGAAAAAAATCATAGAAATTGCTTTCCTATGGTGTGACACTAAATATGATGGCTTGGAACCAATTACCCTTCTTATTTTCCCATTATAATTTACATGTGCTACAGAGAAAAGTTACTCATATTATGTACATGGTGATTTAATTGATGTCTCTCATAACCATGATGAGAAAATAATCCTTGGAACTTTTTTTTACGTTCAATGTGATACTTTAAAGGTAGAAAACTACATTTGCACACATTACGGTTATGCTTACAACTTGTTGTGTACCTCAGATATGCCAAAATAATAACCTATATGAAGTATTTTGTTTGAATGTAGTCCAGAATATTTATTTTAAATAAAAATCTATTCTATCATAATACATCTTGACACCAACGGTATCGAGATACTCCTAGCGTATTACGGTACCACACACACACACACAAAACATAAGAGCACATACAGTGCGCACTTCAATACACTGCCACACCATGCGGAATACGCACTGAAAGAGAATCTTGCGCTATTGGTCAATGAGGGTTTAACGGCTGTTTTGAATTTTCAACGCACGGTCCATTAGTTCGAGGCCAGAATAGAAGAGTTATTATTGGAATCACTATAAATGCGCCTATCATGACCAATCTTTGTGCTTAATTTCTTGGTGATAAGTTCTAACATTTAGTACTCTTCAACATAACACAACAAACTTGGAAAGTCAAATTTTAGGCTGCAAAAGAAGTATTCTACCTTTAAAAAGATGACATACACTAATTACCATTCTATTTTCCCATTAAAATTTAGACGTACAGCAGAGAAAAGTTACTCATATCATGTACTTGGCAATTTGATAGATTTCTCTTTAAAATCATGATGCAAATATCATTGAAAATTTTGTTGCCTTCAGTTTCATACGAAATATGATAAAATGTACAAATTACCACTCTATTTTCCCATGAGAATTTACACATGCTACAGAGAAAAGTTACTCATATCATGTACTTGATGATTTGATAGAAGTCTTGTTAAAATCATAATGAGAAAATCATCAAAAGTTTTTTGTCTTTGATGTGACAATAAACATGGTTTGAATCCAATTGCAACAGTATTTTCCCATTAGAATTTGGACATGCTACAGAGAAAAGTTATTTATTTACTTGATGTTGTGATATATTTCTTTTTAAAATCATGATGAGAAAATCATTGAAACTTTTTCTTTGCCTTCAGTATCATAGTATTACTAAATATAATGACATGTACAAATTACCACTTTATTTTCCCATTAGAATTTACACATACTACAGGGAAATGTTACTCATATCATGTACTTGACAATTCGATAGAAATCTCTTTATAATCATGATGAGAATATCATTGAAACTTTTTTTTCTTCAGTGTGACAATAAAATCTGATGACTTCGCTGTCTGGAAACCCGCTATTTTTCTTCCGTTCTTCTCTCTTTGGTCCTTGTTCTGCTTGTTTTAGGCCTTGTTCGGTATAAATCATATCCTCTTATCATTTTTATTTCAATGTTTTTACAGATTGTTACAACATAGGACCTTCAGACCGAAACTAATGTGAAGAATGAAACACAAGGCCAATTTCGCATGGAAATCATGACCATGTAGCGAATTTCCTCCTGGGATTTCGGACCAAAAACCGCACTCAAAACATGCACCTGACAGAGAATATTCCCTTTATTTGTAGATTTCTAGCTGAAAGTAGGACCGTTGTGGCCTGAAAAGTGAGGTTTTTTATGCGTAGCAGGCGCGCAACTAGGGGGGGGCTATGGGGGCGCCAGCCCCCCGGGTCAGAGCCAGGGGGGCGCCAAAATTTGTTGACTAAATGCGCTTATAAGGGGGCGACAAAATTTGTGCTCAACCCCCCGGGGACGCTATGGGGGGCGCCAAATTTAAGCTGCTGACCTTTTTTTTTTTTTTTTTTTTTTTTTTTTTTTTTCCACCCCCCCGGGGGCCCAAAGGGGAAACCAAATTTAGCTGATGACCTTTTTTTTTTTTTCTTGTCAGCTCAGCCGGGAGGGGAGGGGGCGCCAAATTTTTGCTCAGCCCCCCGGGGGGCGCCAAATTTGAGGTAAGGAAATTTGTTATTTTGGTTGTCAGCTTAGCAGGGAGGGGCGGGGGCGCCAAATTTGGGCTCAGCCCCCGGGTATGAAAATCCTGGGTGCGCGCCTGCGTAGGATGTGCTTACTGTCACATTAGGCTTGTTTTCTAACACAACAGAAGCTCACAAATTTGGAAGGACATTTTCTTCAAAAATTGCATTTATTTGGAAACTATTCCTAGAGAAGGTATGACTTTTATGGGATGTTGCTTGAAAGTTGCAAGTGATTGTGAATACAAATTAGAATACAAGGTCTCCCTTTCTATTAGACACACCATAAAACAATTATTATTGATTTGTGCCAAGCAACTGCAAGTTGCAACCAATGATAACTTTCTTCAATACCTTCTTTGACTCTCGTTCTACCTAATGTTGTTTCTGTGTTTACATGAGGAACATTACATTCATCATTACTTCTTTTTACAGCTCACTATCGGTATATTTTGGAATGATTATTGAAATTAACTCATTTCTGACGCAAAAAAAGACACAAAGCAGGCCACATATCTTTGCATGGTCTCCTGATAGCACCAAAAGGCTAAGAATAATTGGGTTGTTGGATCACATCTTTTTTTCTGAGCTTTACAGTGATTGCAACTAACCAACAATTTCTCACTTGGGGGGTAATTCACCAAGATATGAAAGATTTAAAGAAATACTGGTATTAGTTCTTGTGCTGAACACACGTAATATTATCAATCAGGGCAAGACTCGATACTATTCGCTCTTAAAATCATTCTTAAAGTCTTTTTTTTATCTTGAACATGATATAAACTATTTCCGAGAAAATTAAGTCGAACGCAAATTCAATGCTCTTTTGTAATGCTATTGAAATCGGAACTGGTTTGTTCAATGCAGTTCAATACACTGCGTACAGCTCTATTGTCCATGGCCGACTTTATTTTGCGGAAATAGTTTGCATCGTGTTCTTGGTGAAACACTGCCCAGTTCTGACTTTGGGATGTAGTGGTTAGGTCCCTGAACTGGTAGACCTACACTGTGAAGTTTGAGGTTCAAATCCCATTAAGGTGAGCCTCTGAATAGGTGACTAGAGAGATGGCGTGTTTAAATGCTATATATTATTATATGTGTATCACTTGCATATGACTTGTATAAGGACAGAGCACGCAATCCATAGTGGCAATGGGACTCATGACAAGCAACAACATATTGCTAAGAGCTCTGCGGCCGTCAAGGGTATCGTTAAAAACTGAGAGCTGACATTTAAGAAAGTCAAGTCGCTTCCGGGAGCAGGAAGGGGGTCTTATGACCCTCGGAGGGGCTCAGGTCCCTCTTGTGATAGACTTGTGGACTATTGAGGAGTAAGAGAGAGAGAGAGATAGGGAGACAGACAGTGTGTATGTGTGAGTGAGTATGTGTGTGTGTGTGTGTGTGTGTATTTTATAGGAGGATAGAAGGACAGAAGGAGAAAGACAGAAAGAAGTAGGGAAGAAGGAGGGGGGGGGGCAAGTAGGAAGGAGGGACAACATTGGGGAGAGAGATTTAAGTATACATTTTGATTCCATTTTTTAAAACTTACACTGAGCTTTCTCACAGAGATAGAGAAAGAAAGAGATAGATAAAGGAAAGAGAGAGAGAGAAGGATGAAGGGAGAGGGCGAGAGAGAGAGAGAGTGAGAGACAGAGAAAGAAGATTCAGATAGAAACAGATATGATAGAAAAAGTACCATTGTGATATGTTTTGCAGTATAGTCTATGAGAACCATACAAGATTTTGAGCATTAGGAAGATAATATAATTGCAAATGATATCAGACATATTTTATTTGGGATTGAAAAGGATTTTCTTTTTAAAGATCTGAAATACAAGATCGTTACCCTCAGTATTTTATAACAATATAAGACAAGTCATTTTGGCTCAGAATCAGGCTTTATAATGTCTTTCTTCAAAACACAATTACGAGATGGCAAGTTGTGCCAAAAAATTGGTTATAAATGGAAGCATCTAATGCAGACATCCAGGGAACTCACTGCAGCCCTGTTTGACAGGAATTGCATAAGACCCACCAAAAGTATAAAGATTTATTAATACAAAAGATTGATCCAGTTATTGTTTTTGTGAACTTTTCAATCTGTAAGATTGGAGAATGTATTTGAAAGGTTTTTTTAATGTGTTTGTCTCCTCCCTGCCAAATTAATGACATGAAGCAAATTGGCATCACTATATTATAGTTTTATTAAAAATTACTTAATTGACTCCTAACTGCTGAAAAGTGTGTTTGGATACGTTGATTACTGGAACCGGGCTGTCCATGCTCAAAGTCAATGGGAATTACAGAATTCAGTAGTCGATAAGTTAAATGGAATTTTTTCCTGTATTTTCAAGTTACCAATTTACTGAATTTCAACAACTTTGTGATTTTTGTTTTGTTTGATTAAAAAATTACCTGTATAATATGACCAGTTATGCAATCAATAGTCAGTTGCAAAATGAATTTTCACTCTGCATGAAAAATCTGGAAAATGAGTTCAATCAAGGAAAAATCATTGAACTTATATTTTAAAAAATCCCTCAAATTTGGGAAAAATCAGGGAATGTGATACAATATTCATTTGATAATTGATGATGCAACAAAATAGATTACATGAGTGAACCATGTTGACAAAATTAGTGTTGAAATTTGACGATTCATCAAGGTAAAATAGGGGAAAATCAGGGAATTTTGTTCTTGAATAGTGGAAACCCCGTCCTGAAAGGATTGATACGTAAGTTTGTCTTAGAGTTGATACGATAATGCCACCTCGTAGCGTATGTGAATGTCAAAAGCTGTAAAGGATCGGGTTGATGGGAAGCCCAGGAAATATGACAAATACCCTTCTCGGCTTATTTCAGGTCAACGGAAATTAGGTGCAGTGGGCACTGGCAAAGGTTGCTCGTGACGCAGCGAGCGAGGGAGCTCTCCGATGCCCCATTCTCACTTGCAAAAATTAGCCCAGGACTGTCGCTAATCCAGAGATGCTAATGTTCAGGAATATACACAAGGATGAAAATTAGAATGAAGATCACCACATAGCTGAACTAAATGTTTTCTTATAAGGGAAAGGATATATATAGCTTGTGGGGTCAGCCAACCATGACTAATCTGTCTATATTTACCAATGAGAGATCTTTGTTTTCTCACAAGAATATGTATCCTGCATTTGGATCCCACAAAAATTAACAAATCCTGAATATACTCATTATCCTGAAGATAATGAGAACATAATCATTGAACGTCCAGATTGGGTAGGTCTTTTTCAGGACCACTCATATTTCCGACTCCTTCTCTTCACTTCTCATATTTTAATTGTTATGAACATTATCTCACAAGAAAATATTTTGATTCAGCTGAAGAAATCTTTACTCGTGAGAAAGGGTACGAACGGGCGAACGACTCATGCACCTCTGCCGGCTTCCCCACAGCGCCGGGCTCGTCGAGAGCTTACGTTTCCAGCTCTAGCATGTGATTGCTCCCCCAAGTGCGCACATGGTCGATTCTGCGTGTGCCGTTTGACGTTTAACCCACCCTGGCGAGTAGCCACGTGCACGTCTCCGCCGTTAACTCCTGTTCGCCCATCCCACTTTGCGATCATATGCTGAACTTTTTGACATGATAGCTGCGAGGGTTGTACTTGGCAGCACCCTCCATTTTGTGAAATAAAAATTACACGATCGACGTCCAAAGTAGGTTGATCGCAGAAAGGCCGACCCTTATCTGATTTTTTGGCTTTTCTGACTGACACCTCGCTTCGTATCTTGATAACCGATCAGCTCCCTTGCTTTGCCACGGGAGGAAATCGATGGTTAAGAATCCACTTCTTTCAAGAACTTTTTACTCTCTCGGTGGTTAGTTTGTGGATGCCTATTAGCTGTGAAACAAGACATTTTATTCGTTCAGGATATATTTCATGCTTGAATTTTCTGTCAACTTGAATTTGGAGGAACTTTTTTTCTCGCAGTGGTTAATTTGTGGAGGCCTTTGACCAATGAAACAAGACATTCTATTTGTTCAGGATATATTTCATGCTTCATATTTCTGACAGCTTCTATTTCAAAGAACTTTTTCTCTCAGTGTTTGATCTTTTGCTGATCTTTAGCTGCCTATAAGTTATGAAACAAGCTGGTTTTTTTCGTTCAGGATATATTTGGTGCTTGATTTTTCTGTCATCTTGACTGGATATCTGGGATTAGACATTTTTGGATCGATTACACACTGGAAGGATTAGATCTGTGATTGATATTTACACGGTTGTTACTTGGTAAATGAGACTGCATTTCTTGATTGTATTGTGTATATTAAAAAGAATCTGCACCTTTTGCTCATCTTGAATGATGGGTATTTCTGAAATGAGAGGAAAGATCTATGATGGATATACATCTATAGATCTTGGTTAATTACATTCAATTTGCATTTTGTTTATTGCATTTTACTGCATATTTTCTGAATTCAGCATCTTTGTTGATCTTAAATTGAATGATAAACATTTCTGAAATGAATATACACATCATAATAATCTTCCATTGTATTTATTACTATTGTTACACAAATCAAATACTTTTGTTTCATGATGAAGTTTGTTATATTTATTGTTTGACTTTGATTGCACATAATTGTTGAAAGTATACCTTATGCCTCCAAGTTATTTGTAGAGTCAAAGCTGATTATTCATGATGAATACTGGCACGTCGTCATGTAAATCAAAATCTGCTAATTGTCATATGATTATTTTTTAATTCATTTTCTTCATTAATATGCTATAGTAAATGCATTGATGAGCATGTAAAATATAGATTACAAGAACTTTTTCCAGTTTGAGAAATAAGAATTTAATTTTAAAAGAAATGAAAGCTTTTCAAACTGATGTACATTATTTCTCTGATAAAATGGCACAGTTCTGTATGTTTGTCATTTTAAGTATTTGTTTGGTGTGAACTAATGCTTTTAATTACATGTAGTTTGTTTCTTGGTGTTGAAAGAAAGTGACAATTTGATTATCATCCTGCTCTACACCTGCCTCTCAAACAAGCCCTCATTAACTGATTATCTTCTAATCATTTGACAGGTGGACCCAAGGACTTTTTTATATCATTGATATCTTTTTTTACATAGAACAAAGTTTGAGGAAAAAATGTTAATCCACAAAATAATAATTCTGTTGCCTTTTAAAGTACATGATTACAATCAGTTTAATCATCTAGTAGGTTGTGAATAAATATTGTATAATTGCTACATGACTGTTTCTTCTTGCCAAACAGTTTTGAAAGAAAGTGATAATCTAATTATCACATTGCGTTACACCTGCCTCTTAAACAGACCCTCATTATTAACCTATTATCTAATCATTTGATAGGTGAACCTAAGGACACCTCTCAAATTAATCTCTAAAAAAGCATAATTATTTGGTTACCTGCTATATCACTTATGGGGGTGTTGCTCAGAAGTTGCAATTAATCGCTAGTTGCAGTTGATCAGAATGCGGCAATCAAAATCATTGTTTCATGCACTTTTGCTAGAATTGCGCATATCATGCGGGAATGAAAATGCATATTACAGTTTGCAAGTGATTTGCATTTGCGATCAATTGCAACTTTTGAACAACACCCCTATTAATCCCAGAACAATATATTAGAATATATTGACTTAGATTCTTTTGAGGGCAAGTTAAATTCATTTCAAGTGATTTTCATCCATTTCTAGATATGTTTGCCTGACTGAGCAAGTGCTTAAAACAAAGTTATGTAGCACCCTTTAGATATAGTCCAGTGATTGCACTTTTGTTCTTAGTTCTATAATGATAAAAGGTTACTGAAGAATAAGACCCTGCTAGACAGAACGGCCTAGCCCATACCTGGCCTGGTCTGGGTATGGGCCGGCCCATGGGCTGGCCTGTTTTGCCTGGTTACACAGCTAGACCAGGGTCAGATCTGGGCTAGCCCAGTCTCGCTGTCTAACCGCTCCCGGGACCACTTGTGTATCTCGACTGTGCTCATTTTGAACGTGAGAAAATTATGGTGCTTTCCATGTAAACAATCAGCGGCGCGAAGACAATAGAAAACCTGTCAACATATCCACTAACGTCTATGAAAGACTGCAAATAGCGGGCCCATCGATCTAACCCCGGTTTATACACAGCTAGAAAGGGCTAGCCCAGAGCTGGCCCTGGTTGATTTTAATAGGTGGACTGAAAACGGACTTGCTTAGGTCGGGGTAAGGTCCCTTTGGAGCGATTAGACAGTGGGCCTGGAGCTGACTCTGGTCAAGCCTAGACTAGCCCGGACTCGCTGTCTTTATTTCAGTTTATTTTATTTTCATTTTCAATCAAATCAAAATATAATGAAAAATAAATTACAAAGTTCAAGATTAATCAGGATACATAAATGAATTCATACATTAAAAGTAAACAATGTAGTATCATAGTAAGATATATCCATATAACATATATAATGATAGGACTGAAAATGTCTAACTGGGGTCTAAGCTAGTTTACTGGTACATTTAAATTAATGCATATATTCGGCAATTGAATGTAAATATGCAGTTTCTGATCAGAAACTACAGGAATTAGAATCTAGTTTGCATAAATTAAGTAAACCTGCTTATCCTCACTTGTACAGTGGGTTAACGTTTTATTTTTACTGTTGACTTTGATTTTACCAAATGGATGTTGATGGCTTGACAAGCAAAAAAATGTAAAAATGTTCCTGAAGGTAGGGAAAAGTGAAGGGGATATAGACCTCTATGCCCACCAATTAGAGGAGGGTACAACCCTTTTGGCCCCCTGGATCCACCTAAGCTCGTTAACCAATTATCTTCTTATCATTTGACAGGTGCATCTAAGGACAATCACTCTGGTACTTTCACTGTCTCTCGTCTCATCTATCAAGAACGAGATTGTAACATTGCCAGATTCATGACAGGTGAGTATCCAAAGGGTCAGCACGTTCAAAGGAAATATTTGAATTATTCGAGGTTTGGCAAAGAAATTATTTGCAGAATGTTTGAAGGTGAATTAAAAAAAAGTAAAGCCAGAATTAATTGCTTAACCTTTTCATTTTGTACACTTCATGATATGAATATATGCTCATATGCATTGTCCTTAAATAAATTTTCTATAACTTGTCAGAAAATAACATTGGAGAAATTTTACTGCTTTTATGAGCTGTCCAAGCTTTCTTTGGCTGTTTACTTTTGGTTATAAAAATATAGATATAACAACGTCTTGTTTAAAAATTCTTGACTGACAGATCCTGAATGCTCCCTAAATAGCTGATGATGTACATAAACTAAGATGAGAAAATATTGGCCTTTATTAGAATCTTAGAATCTTCCTTCTTTATGCATTCTGTGTTGCTTTTTTTTATCTGAATGTATTTATCTAGATATGAGACAGCTTTGATTTGACAAATTCATGATAAAAATATGTGCCAATATTTTTAAGCAAGTGCTTGTTGTTTAAAAATAAATTTTTGGGGTTTTAGACCATTCCAAATATTTATATGATTCAAAATCATTTATATATTGCATAGAATTATTATTTCTTTAAATGGTACCATATTGCATATAATGCTTGTAATATATGTCAAATGGGTTAACGATTTAGTTCACCATTTACAAGACACTTAGATACACCAGTATGAAGTGACATATCAATGTTGTAATTTTTGTTATTTTTTGTCCCATATTTGTCATGATATAAATATCATTTTAAATGGAGAAGTAGTTAATAAGTGAGTGATAAAACTAAACATATTTTCAAGTGATGTATGCAAAAAAGAGGTCATTGTTCACATGTATGGTGTTGAACTTCATGTTTGTTTATGTGTACAGGATACTTGCGGATTAATCACAAGTTTCTCTTCTGATCAGAAGTTTTTTTCTGATAGCAGGAAAATACTTTAATTTGTTGTTATTCGTGTGAATTAAATTGGGTCAAATTCTAAATGCACTTGAACCTTTAATTTCTTCTCTTCCTCTCCCTCTCTCTGTCTCCATCATGTTTTTTTTTAGATTGGTTTATCTTTCCTGTATTTTCTTCTTTTGAGTCTTGTGATAGTTTGACTTATTCATTCCCTTGTGTTAACTATTCTTTACTCATTACTTCCTTATCGATTCCCCTCTACGTGTATCTCATTTCGCATTCACTCTCTCACTTTCTTTCTCCATCTTTCACAACATGCAGTGCTTCAAAAAAAAAAAAATTCAACATATGACTTACAAAGGCACACTGAGCAGGAATAGAGTGACAGTAGTACACTTTAATAATAATAATAATAATATTGATATGATTTATATCGCGCCAAATTCACTTTAAAAAAAATGCTCAAGGCGCAACTATGAAAAATATGTGAAGATGTAGAGTTAATACATGAGACTTATTAGAGAAGAGAGAAGTGCAAGAAAAATAACAAGGGGTGTAATTAATTATATGCGATGTTGAAAAGATATATTGGTAGTGCCTGTATAACTTCCTTCTTTTTGCACTCTATTTTGCTTATTTTTCATTAATCTGAATGTAATAACCTAGGTCACACGTCTTTATTTGAGAATGTTTTAAATACGAAAATCAGAATGTGTGATAATGTCTTTAACCCTGAAGCTGCTCTGTATACTGCACTCCCTGTGCCAAGTATATTTTGTGCGGCTCCTTGGAGCGGTTTTTTAAAACTCTTTGATCCTTTTCACCTCTATAAATTGTTTTCTGCTTATACCTAAGCAGGATGTGAGAACAATACAATAGTTCCAGAGTTAATCTGTACAATATACACAATAGTAGTACACAAAGGGTGTTATTACGATTGCGTGTATACGCGCACTTGGCACTCCTGCATAGTAAACATGCATGTGGCACGTTAAGGGTTACTAGACCACTTCCATAATGTATTACAATTTTATGCACTTGTCTTTGTCAAACGCACAATGACAAACTATTTGTTGACCTGATGTGAAATAATCCTATTTCAATGGAAGAAATGTGGATAACATGCAGTAGTCATTACTAAGGCGGTCAAGCCACAATGTTTGTCCAACCTAGCAACGTTAAATTATGCAAGTAGCATTCTATTATACTCTCTTTATCTTTTGATAGGTGTATACATAGTTCATCTTGCGGCAAGAGTGAATAAATTGAATACATTATGAAAGTGGTCTATTCACTGACATCACACTAACGTCTGGTTTGGATTCCCATTTAGCTCTTTCTATCTCTCATAGTCCTGTCACTTTGACACTTCATTCCTTGCCAAACATTCCAATTTTGCCAACTCCACACACCATCCCACTCACTGATTGTGCGATCCGATAAAAGCCAGAAATGATTTTGGGAATTGTCTCGTTTGTAACAGAACGATTCCTATTTTCATCCAGCTTTATGTGGTTAGGTATTTTCTTCCTCCAAGGTTAGACTTGTCTGCCCCTTCCAATCCCAATGCATACTCCCTCTGAGGTTAGTCTGTGAATACAGACCCCGGCCAAGTTTTAAATGTCACATACATAGTAGACTCGCCATCCAACTTACTCTGAGATCCCCAAAAATTGAAATGATTTGACACTGAAGTTCGTTCATTGCCAGAGATTCTAATTTTCAACTCAACATGCCATCCCACTCACTGATTGTGCGATCCGATAAAAGCCAGAAATGATTTTGGGAATTGTCTCGTTTGTAACAGAATGATTCCTATTTTCATCCAGCTTTATGTGGTTAGGTATTTTCTTCCTCCAAGGTTAGACTTGTCTGCCCCTTCCAATCCCAATGCATACTCCCTCTGAGGTTAGTCTGTGAATACAGACCCCGGCCAAGTTTTAAATGTCACATACATAGTAGACTCGCCATCCAACTTACTCTGAGATCCCCAAAAATTGAAATGATTTGACACTGAAGTTCGTTCATTGCCAGAGATTCTAATTTTCAACTCAACATGCCATCCCACTCACTGATTGTGCGATCCGATAAAAGCCAGAAATGATTTTGGGAATTGTCTCGTTTGTAACAGAATGATTCCTATTTTCATCCAGCTTTATGTGGTTAGGTATTTTCTTCCTCCAAGGTTAGACTTGTCTGCCCCTTCCAATCCCAATGCATACTCCCTCTGAGGTTAGTCTGTGAATACAGACCCCGGCCAAGTTTTAAATGTCACATACATAGTAGACTCGCCATCCAACTTACTCTGAGATCCCCAAAAATTGAAATGATTTGACACTGAAGTTCGTTCATTGCCAGAGATTCTAATTTTCAACTCAACATGCCATCCCACTCACTGATTGTGCGATCCGATAAAAGCCAGAAATGATTTTGGGAATTGTCTCGTTTGTAACAGAATGATTCCTATTTTCATCCAGCTTTATGTGGTTAGGTATTTTCTTCCTCCAAGGTTAGACTTGTCTGCCCCTTCCAATCCCAATGCATACTCCCTCTGAGGTTAGTCTGTGAATACAGACCCCGGCCAAGTTTTAAATGTCACATACATAGTAGACTCGCCATCCAACTTACTCTGAGATCCCCAAAAATTGAAATGATTTGACACTGAAGTTTGTTCATTGCCAAAGATTCTAATTTTCATCCGAACACACCACCCACTCAGTGATTGTGTGATGCGATAAAAGCCAGAAATGATTTGGGGAATTTGTTTGTAACAGAATGATTCCTACTTTCATTCGGCTTTATGTGGTTAGGTTAGACTTGTCTGCGCTTTCCAATCCCTGTGCATGTTCCCTTTGAAGTTAGTCTGTGAATATAGACTCCACATACATGGACTCGACATCCAAAAATATGAAGTGATTTTGGAATTGGTTCATTTGTAACAAAATGATTCCTATTTTGTTCTAGCTCAATGTGATCTTACTTGTCTGATCTCTGTCTTTTGGGGTGTTGCTCAAAATCAACTGCAACTCAACTGCAACTTTGACGATTGTAACACGCACTTTCATTCGCGCACGTTATGCGCATTTAACAAGACGCGCATAAAGCAATGATTTTGATTGGCACGTTCCGATCAACTGCAACTTGCGATCAATTGCAACTTTTGAACAACACCCCCTTTGTCTGATGTTAGTCTAGAGCCACAGACACAAGTTAGGCATTTAATTTAGTACTTCTAACAAGCACCAGTAATTCTGTCTTGAGCAAAGTCTTGCACAGTTTCTAGTTTACCAATGTGAAATTTGCCAGCAGTCATGAAATTTGTAACGTTCCCTAAGACATAATTACTGCTTCTAAGTGATTCCAAATAGACTGTCTCAATTAAAAGCATTAGTTGACATTTTTTTTTTTCACTTTAAAATTCCCAACTGCTAGATCCTTCTTGCTATCTGAATAGTTGATTGTATACAGACATTTATGATTAAAATACTAGAATTTAAAATCGAAGTTAACTACTTTAAAAAAAATTATTGTCTTTATAATATATAATTTTCAAAGATATACAAATAATGAAAGTGGATCTGTAATCATATGTATCGACATCTCCCTGGTGTACCTTCCTTTACTTTGCATGCTTTGTTCGTTTCTAATCTGAATATGATAAGATAGGCAAAGGGAATGTTTCAAGAATTTCGTAAAGTGATATGTTAGACAATGTATTGAGGTATAAGTTTACAGACTATACTGTAAAGTGATATGTTAGACAATGTATTGAGGTATACGTTTACAGACTATACTGACGTCACGAGCAGATCCACCTTTCTTATAAAAACCGATCCAATCAATCAATGATACAATGCGTGCCATCTTTTCCTTCCCATCTTCTATTCATTACCCTTCCTCTCCCACCCCTTCTTGAAGATTTCTTGATTCTCGATTGTTTACCGTTTTCCATGGCAGGACGGCAGATGGCGGGCTCTTGGGATTGGCCGAGGTTGGATTAGCGCCAGACACTTCGTTAGCGCTGTCGTCAGACGACTGCATCCTTCCTGGACACAATAACATTGGAGAGGGATCGCGAGAGAAGACCGCGTAGGCAGACGTCAGACCACGCCACCGCAACGCAGAGATCGATCGAGCCCGGAGGCTCGTTAAAAGTCACTTCCTTTTTGAGGGGACTGGAAAACAAGTTGAACGTGGTTTGTGTTGGGCTGGGAGATATGACTTTGGGATAACTTAATAATTTCTTGTCGTTGTGTGAATAATTGTGCGATCGGAGAGACTAGTTTGGATTATAATCATGGCAGAAAATAGGAATATATCGCGGGTGAAGGACTGTGAGGGGTCTGGGACCCATCCTGGGTTGACCCACAAGGATTCGGATGAGTGGGGCTCTATCGCGGACTTGCTAAAAAGCATTGAGAACACAAACCAAACCCGTTGTGGCAAAGCGAAATCACCGCCGCCACAGCCGCCTCAGTCGCCTCAGCCTAGGATGCCTCCACTGACTGAGAATATATCGAGCGGTGATGTCGGAGGCATGTCCAATCTTCTAGATTTACAGAGAGGACAAGGTATGCAGCAGCTTAATCATCTACTGAGACTTATGGACCAAATGTGTGCTTTGCAGAGGCAGAACTCTAAGTTGAGAGAGCAGGCCGAGTACCTTGCAGCTATCAAGAACTTGCACGAGCTGCGGAACGAGACGCTACGTCAGAACTGCCACTGCGAGGGTGTCAGACGAGCTTCGGACCTGAGCAGCAGCAGCGGATCACGCTTAGAACACACCCATGCGACAGGTGAGTCCTTATCGGAACCTGAGAGCCAGCTTGGGGATGATATGGATGGGGAGGTCTCGGCAAGAGGGGCCAAGAGAGGGCGCGCTGTGAAGCGAGAGGGTAAGAATAAAAGTATCAAAAAGCGTAGTAGATCCTTAGATCCATTTGGTGATGAGGGTGACAGCAAGGACAGGAACAAACAGGGTCTCTTTTCCAAGATTGAGAAGATGAAAGAAAAATTAACTAATCGTAGGGGTAGTGTCAAACGCCGCTCCAATTCTAGAGGGGATGGCGTTAAGTCAGACGAAGAAGGGGAGGAAGGTATCAAATCGGGTCCGCCTTTCCCGGTAGATGGATTATTAGAAACAAAGTCTGAGGATAGTGGGATTTACCATGTTGGGCCTGATGATTTAGCTGCTGCGGCGAGGCTCGAAGCTTTCATGCAGAAATCAACAGACGATATATCAGACAATGAGGATATCTTTCAAGGAACTGTCCCGCCCAACTGGGCTAGGACGGCTGTACTTGCGCAAAGTCGGAGAAAGGGTAGTGATCTGTCAACCGGTAGTTCCAGCGAGGACTTCCTTGAGGCCAAACCAAAACGGACTTCACCAGGCGAAGAACGGAAGTCCAACACGTCGCAAGGTATGGCACAAGAGATAGAAGATGTCTTGACCAAGAGATCGCGGTTCAGGAGAACTGCCACTTGCCCCGAGAACACATCATTCGATGAGCACGACGGCGAAAGGATGGGTGGGGCACGGTCGATGGGTCCGGTGGAAGAGAAACTAAAGCAGAAGCGAATACAACAGAGCCAAAGTTTGGACGTAGAGATGACAGACGCATCGGAGAGGGACTCAGCTCGGATGTCAGGGTCAGAGTTCAAACAGCCGCAGAAGAGGAAGTACTTCCGGAAAAGTCAGACGGTGGAGACCGACGAGCCGTCAACATCATCGGCATAGATCGACGGAACTTTCAAGGATGTCCGGTCTCCAAAGGCGTCACCGCCGGAGAAGAAGAAGCATCGAGGTAAGACGATTGGTCTTTCCATCCATGCTTGGTTTTCATCCCAACTTTTTGCCATCCTCTCATCATGTATACTGCATGGGATTTACTTTGCTACTTACCAGCTTTCTTCATTTTTTCTCATCCGTATGATTTGTAACAATCCATGTTTGGTTTCATCATAACTTTCTGTCATCTTTGCATTGTGTGTTGCGCATGGGATTTATATATATTGTGCTATTTACTGGCTTTCTTCATTTTTTCTCATCCATTTATATTTTAATGGCTTTCTTCATTTTTTCTCATATGATTTTTAATGATCCATGCTTGGTTTCATCCTAACTTTCTGCCATTCTCGCATCGTTTATGGTTTTCATCCCAACTCTCTGTCATCCTTGCATTGTATATTCAGCATGAACATGGGTTTTATCATGCTTTTTCCTCGCTTTCTTCCACTTTAGATTCTTTCCATTTCATTTTCTCATTTACAAAGCTTTCTTATTGAGTTTTCTGCTTGGGATGTAAAAAAATCTTTTTTATTGCTGCAATGGTATTTCTTATCTTCAAATTAATGAAGAAAGCACAATGAATATAATTTGCAGGGCTTTCAGGTAAGTATTTTACCATCTTTCAGAGCTAATATGTTACATATGTTACATATATATATACTTATAATAGTATAAAGCTTTCATGAATTCATCGTTCATTTATTTATGTTTTATCATATAAATATTTTGGTTGACCTTTTCATCTTCCTGCATATATAACATTATTTGCAATATATTCTGAGAATTTTTGTATTCATAATTATTTGTAGAGAAACCTGAATGCTTCCTTAATGTGTTTTATGAGCATGCATTTTCCTGATATATGTTATTATTTCATTTGGGGGTTTTCACTTATATTCTCCTATTAAATATTATGGAATAACTTTTTGATCATTTAGTTTTATTCATAAAAACTTATGTAACTATCCCATATTCATCCGTTTTAAAGTGTTTCAACCTATTATCTTACATCTGTGAATATTATTACAAGAAAATTAAATATGAATTTTGTATTTTATTTTCTTGTAAATCTTTTAAGCAATATGATTTTTTACCTAATCTGTGAACATCTCAGCTTCAATTTATTTCTTGAGTTTTCACACAAGCCTTAGATCTATGCCCTTACATTCAGGGATTAATGAACTCTACATTGTGATTTTGATATTTGATTGCCCAGAAGTTTGTTAAACTTTACTTTGTTTGTTAAACTCGTTTGTTAAACTCTAGTTTGTTAAACGCTTGAAATCCTTCATGTGTGCATACCTTTCTTGTCCTATAAGGGTGCCTATTAAACTCTAGTTTGTTAAACTCGTTTGTTAAACTCTAGTTTGTTAAACTCGTTTGTTAAACTCTAGTTTGTTAAACGCTTGAAATCCTTCATGTGTGCATACCTTTCTGGTCCTTATAACTTTTGCTCCTTTTAAGCTTTTCATCCCTTTACGTGACCCAAGGAGATTTACTCCATTGAGGATACTTTATTTTAGCACATTCAGGACAGGAATTATTTTGCAACAAATTCAATCACTGGTAATTTCTTTCTTAAATTGGCAACACAAAAAAATCTCTTATTAAAACGATTGAATTTTCACAGCCAAAAATCATGTTAAAATGTGAAAACTAAGGATTCTAACATGTTTAATGTGTTGCCAATTGAAGTATTTGTGACCATTTCAGTGATTAAGTGATCATTTTAATTTTAAAAATTTTCTACGAGAAAGGACAAATTTTGGCACAAAAGTAATGGTCAGATTTACTGTAGAATTTTTTTTTCTTTTATTTTAAGCATTTAGTATATATCATTTTAGAGCCCTGCATCAAAAGTTATTGAACCAAAACACAAAATGTGTTCTATCGTCCTGAAAGTTTAAGAGTGCTTAGCATTATAACTAAGTATGACTTTCGCTCCTTTTAAGCTTTTCATCCTTTTACGTGACCCAAGGAGATTTACTCCCTTGAGGAGACTTTATTTTAAGTACGATGATGCATCTTATTTGTAATTGCTGATCAAGGTCGAAGCTTAGACGAGGGAATATTATCTTAACACCATTCTTGCTCTGACAAAAAATTAGTTGTTCCATTACGCTTTGTCATGGGGCAACAGTCTCGCGTGATGCATGCATCAGCATTGAAAAAAGTCTTTTTTGGCTCATTTTTTGTACGAAAGTTGAGGTTTTTCTAACCTTTGTGGGGGCTTAACAGCGAGTTATCTCATAGTGGCATCTAGTTTTGCTTGAAGAGAAATTAACGTGTGGGGATTGATAATAATCAAGTAAATGCTTCCGTCTTTCCGCTTTTAAGACACCATGTGTTTACTGGCGTGTTTGACAGATGAAATATTACATGAACATATCCAAAATGGTGATACGCTTCTCAAAAATTTATATAAATTGACAGGTTTGAGCAGTCTTGATTTCTAAAATGTGTTTAAAAATGTAATTGAAATTTGAATTTATTTATTAACATTCATTGACAAAGGAAAAGTAAAACTCTTTACATATTTATAATTAAATACCCAATATTATGTTCAGAAAATTATACAAGCAAGTCAAAAGAAATTTAGCAAGAGCTTTTATTACAATTAATGTTTAAAATTTCTGATAAACACACTGGTGAATTTGGAATTAAAGATTTTTGAGAAAGCAAGACTGCTGTATGCATTTCGGGACAGTGTCTGATTAAGTTTTCATAGTACCTGATTTGATGATGTATTTGACATTGAAGATTTCAAGAAGGAGTGAGTTGAAACTATTAATGTTACCAAAATATCAAATACATTGTAGAAATTTTCTTAATGATATTGGAATTTTGTTCTGATTGTCCTATAAAATTGACATTGAAATAACTTTCATGTCATACGTATACACGACAATACCCCACTTACGTTATGTAAATATACAAGAAATTTATACAATGAAATAGATTTTGAATTTCAAGGTATATTCTTTTCTATTTTGTTATTATACTACAAAATTGAAAGTCAATAACACACAGATATTAGGTTACCCTTAACAAATGTGCAAGAAATTGCGGTCAAATCTAAGAATCGTTAAAGTTTTTAAAAAAATAGGGTAATCATACACCAATATCTTGAAGTTTAGTACATGGATATGAATGATCTGGGTTTTTTTCATGCAAACCTTTTTAGGCGAAAACAAGGTTTGGCCTGCCGGCAGGTCAGAAGTACAAATCACAGCATGGAAACTGTCCCCTCTTCCAAGAAAAACTCGATGGAAAAAATACAGACTTTCCGCTCGCATTTTACTTGTTCCTGATCAATTTTTTACCTAGAATTTTAACTCAAAGATAATGCAGTTCTTATTTCAATATCCACTTCCATCAGAGATTCCTCCTAAATTTCATGATGGTTTCATTTTTTATAAGTTTCAAATTCTTCAATGTCCCTTCTTCCAAAAAATAACTTCACATAAAAGATACAGACTTTCTGCTCTCATTTTACTAAAGATTAAAATTTCACAGGAAAATTTTAAATTCCTGATTGATTTTCACTTAGAATTTAATCTTAAAGATAATGCATATCTAATGTCAAATTTCACTTCCATCAGAGATTCTTCTTAAATTTTGTATTAAGATATTAAGTTTAATTTCTTTATAGTAGTTTCATGTTCATATTTAATGAAACGTGATTTCTCTTTTTACTAACGTATCCAATATGATATTTATTTACCAGTGGTACTCTGAAGTGATCTCCTACAGAAAATTAATTTTCCGTGAGTGTAATAGAGTAGGTTACCTTGACTCTATCGTACTGATGATAATTTGACGGATTTCCATCATTTCCAAACCGACCCTGACTTTATTTCCTGACCTTTAAGATTCAGTGATAATCATGGTCACAAAAAGTTTACCTTCTTCTAATGAACTTTCATGTCAAGAACTACATTGAAATCAAGAAAGAGATGAGATTAATTATTGGTACCTCCCTGAAAAGACTACGCACAATTACCATAAAATGTCTGCTTCAATTAGGTTTATTAATTAACTTTCATTTGGAGGATTGCATTGAACTCAGGAATAAGATGAGACTAATTATTGAGTTTACATGAGAAGATTACACACATTTAAAGCGAATATCGAGTATTTGCAAAGAAGTTCAATTTGGAAAAATGAATGATTAAAATAATCTTATGTTACAAACAAAGCACAACGTGACTTGTGTAGACAAGGGAAAACTAATATGATAACCTCAAACCGGTTAAAAGCGAAATTATGTCATTCTCCACGTGCTCTGTCCACTGCAGCAAACACAGGAAGCAGCGCGTGGGACTGGTATAAAATCTGTCGGCCCGACATGGCCCAATTTTGACCCTTTATTTGCACATTTCTCTGCCATTATACATTTTCTTGCAAAACACTTTGGCACATATTATTTATTCACAGTTCTGAACATTCTTCTCACATTTTGTGCAATTCTGTGAACATTTATTTTATTTTTTTAACAAATACCAGAATATATCTTTAACTGAAAAAAAATTACCAAATAGATTTTGCAGCACATTTATTTATATAGATCCAAATTTTACTATTATTGTATTTTCATTTGGTTCCAAATTGCATTTTGATTAATAATTTAAAGTTTTCAGGATATAACAATTTGTTCAAACTCTTAACATTAATACCAAAGGATATAGTTATACAATAAAGAAAAATGAGTCTGAGCATATACTACAGATAGCATATATAACTTCTATTGTATGAACGGTATGTCAATATGATGTTTTTATTACTTTGTTTCTGTTTCAAGTTTCAGCATAAGCTGAAACCCATCTAAATATAATGTGTGATACCCGAAGACAAATTTTGACCCACTTTCATAGAAATGAAATGACAGATATCCCTCAAATTTGAAAATATTTTTCACTAAACAAGCTGCAAGTGACAGATATATTTTATCCATCATATCTTTGTTATTACAGTCCCTTTCTCTAAGGGCATTTACTTTTCAATTCATTCCATTTCTATTTCAATGTTATTTCAGGCAATTATGGAGTTATGTTTGATATAAAGATATTCAGAATTATTTTTCAAAAAACAAGTGATGCAACTTGATGTTAAACAAAACTGTTGATTTTAGAAAATCCATCAAAATATTAAATTTTCTTTATATTTCTGCTTATATTTTAGCATTGTTTTCTATCATCATACTTCACCTTTTTGTAGGAAATTTTACTTTCTGATATGTTTATGGGGAAAACAATTCATATTGCTTGTTTGGATCTAAAAACAAACACAAATCAATTCTGAAATACACAAATCTTGGTCTAGTCTAGGATATGGAAGAAATCCTTGTTAAAAATCTGTAAGTTTGATGCAATTTGAATTTGTATTCATGTCATACAAGATAAGCAAATATGAACATAGTTTATATATTTTCAATGCTGGGAATGCTGACACATTCACTGCAAAGCACCGGTTTAACATCGAGCTAGCAATTAAAAAGGTCAAATATCTATAATATTAATTTAAACCACAATGGTGATTGATTTTATGCTAATTTATTTCTTAAATATAGCAGGCACAATTCATGTGAACAAAGAAATTTAGGGGGGGAATAATAAGAAACAAATCATTGTAAAAAAAAAAAAAAAGGTGTTGTAGATTATATTTGATACGCGTATCTATGAATTGAGTGGGGTTTTTTCTTGTATGGAAAATTTATTTTTAAAAGTCCAGGTTTGGCCTGAAGTAGTCTACATCTGTGATGTGACTCATTGGTCAGACCACGAGTATAGGTAGGAAATGAAAACCTGAGTCTTGGGTGTTGTCTGCGCTCACAGGAACTCACCTGGCAGCCCGAGGCTATTAGAAATCTTCCCCCTCTCACCTTTCATTTAATCTTTGACTCAGGTGAAAATCGCGAAAATGGAGCATTTACACTGGAAATAAACCCATATTGCATGTTTTTATTGGAGACATTTAGTTCATAACTTAGCCCTAGGTAAACAGGATGGTGTGACAAAGGTTTAGTTTTCAGCTGACCAACATTAGCAAGGCAAATCATTGTCTGCTCGCATAGGAACTCACCTGGCAGCCTGAGGCTATGAGAAATCTTCCCCCTCTCGCCTTTCATTTTGTCTCTAACTTGGGTGAAAATCATGAATATGGGGCATTTACACTGCAAATTTAACCCCTATTACAGGTTCTACTAAGATTTTTAAACTTTACTTTAGACAAATGGGATGTTGCGAGAAATTTTTAAATTTGCAGGTGATGGTTGATCAAATCATTGTTATAACTAGTCTTCAAGTGTGGGGGAACTGAGGCTATGAGATATTGTCCCCCTCTCACGTTTCATTTTATCTCTGAATTTGGTAAAAACTCATGAAAATGGGGCATTTACACTTCAAATTAACCTCATATTGCAGGTTTAATCAGAAACATTGGCCCGTATTCCGATAGCGAGGTTTAAGTTAACCCTGGTCTAAATCTGTGGTTTAAGTATGGAGAGCCAAAAGAGGCTTGAATCTATAACAGTTGGTGTTTAATTTACCAGCACATTTGGCACTCATATTATTAAAAACTGTCTTCGAATAAAAACTGAAAGAGTTTTCTACATTATTAGAGCTTGGGGAAAGAGAGCAGTTAACATAAGAATTATTCATTGTAAATAAAGATTTGGCACTTATCGCTACCCATACTTAAACCACAGATTTAGACCAGGGTTAACTTAAACCTCGCTATCGGAATACGGGCCATTGAGTTTACAAAACCCTAGACAAATGAGATATTTTATATATTTTTTTATTTGAAGTTGATGGTCTGTCAAAGCATTGTTTTAACTCTTCAAGTGCAGGCGATAAGAAATTTTCCCTTCTCACCTTTTGTTCTTATCTTCAAATTGGTTTGAAAATCACCAAACTTTTACACTGCAAATTAACCCCATATTTCAGGTTCTAGTCAGCACCTTTCATCTTTCAGAACCTCTCACCTTTCATCTTATCAACTCTGGTAAAAATCACCAAAATAGGGCATTTACACTGCAAATATAAAGATTATAAGAAAAAGAAGAAAATGACCAGGAATAATTTTTCTCTCATCCAGTCCACTCTGATCATATCGCATGAATCATAATTTCCCTTGCAGGCAACTAGCGCTAATTTTGACTAAATTTGATTAGTCTAATTAGATTAGACACCAATTATGGTAATTAGAAATGGATTTCTGTTCAGTCGTCTTTGTTTATCTTAATTAGTACTGGACAATTAATGGCATTGATTAATGATTGTTTGTAATCTATCAGTAAATGATGGTTTGAAGGAATTATTTCTTCCTTTATGTACTTGCAGTCTATGAGGGATCGTTTTATATCTCCGCACACTTCCTTTTGGTCATGTAGTTAAATAGAATTTGATTACTTTCTTTATCTTCCAATGACATGCCTACTACTTCACTCAACGCGGGTGAGGAAAATAGGCAGAAATGTGAAATATGTGCTTCATGATGACTAGAATGATTAATAGCTATTGATGTAATGTAATTTACAGAACAATTAGAGATGTCTGCTAAAGAAATAATATGAATTTTATCCAATGATTATTACTATCACGATACACAAACCCTTCAACATAATTTAGAGTGGACTGTAAGGTACATTTGACAGTGTAAAACATCTATCTAAGACCCATGAAAGACCTGATGGATGTTGTCAGAAAATTGTTTTTGAATACAACTTGTAGTCTTTGAGTGGATTTGTAGACTGCAAGCCAATTATAACCCTTTTATCAATTAATGCTAGATTTGTATGTTGTCTTTGTTTTTTTTTGACAGCTTTGTTATATCTTCACTTACTTCTTTTATCACTAGTCAAGACAAAAAAAAATCTTTCTCTATTTGATTATATCTTTAGCCAAGTTTAATGCTCTCTTACTCTCCTTCAAAATTTGAATTTGTCTTTGTTTCTCTATCGCTGTGGTATTTCTTCTCTTTTGTTTAATCGTCGTCATGACCAATACTTAAACTTTCGCTATTCTACTATATTCCTGGCTGAAAACTCTCTCTATTCTATTATATACCAGGGCGATGTTTCACCAAGTTACGAAAGACTTTAAGAACGACCTTACGTATGACTGGTATCATTTCTTGTGCTGATCTGAACAAGAATGTTACGCGTGTTGCAGTGGTTAAGGTACTCCAATCTTTTTTAAAGTCGTGCGTAACTTTAAGAACGATTTGGTGAAACGCCGTCCTGGCTAGATCTTTAGTCAAGTTTAATGCTCTCATACTCTCCTTCAAAATAAATATCATGACCCTTACAAGGTTTTTCCCTCGTAGACATGATATCCTGACTCTGCCCATTCCCTGGGGGGGGGGGCATGGAAAGGTAGCTACTCGGTGAAATCTCTCGTGATTAAACTTAAAAGAAAAGTTTGGATAATAAGATTTTAATGTTCAGTTGAACAGTAATAAACAGGAATGATAAGTTATCCCTTGCTGAGATTATGAGTTCCTTCAGGAAGACTTTTGCTCCAATGTTTTTTCTTCTTTACTGATTCAGTTAGAGATGACTCATATAAGAGTTTATCATATTATTGCCATAACTACATCTGTTTGGTCTTAATTATGATTTTGAATTTGCTCAGGTGCATACTGATGATCATTAGGAAACAAATGAAAATATTGAGAATATATAAAAGTCCAGTTACCCACTTTGTTCATACTTTGTGTTTATATCTTGTGCTGTTTTGGGGTGGTTCTAAGATTTTTTTTATTTAGCTGTATGCTTTTAATTATTCTTTTCTGTTTAAATTGATAGAAATTTACCTTAAATATAGAATAAGTGAAACAAAAATGATAAGGTTTCCCTAGTTGAAGGTATTACTTGCTTGAAAAATTCAATCTTGAGTAATTTAGTTCCATTTTTTTACTTACTTTACATTACATTTAGTGAAGATGTTAAATCACTGTTACTTAAAAGGCTGGTATAGTGTAACTAGTGTCTCAATAGAATACTTGATATGACATGTGGGTAGATACATTTAAATTTTGCATGTTGCTAGTGTTTTGTAAACAATATTTTGGAACACCAGTCAAGTTGTCAGCATTAGTGTTGACAGATGTAGCAAATAAATTGTCAATCATAATCGAATGTTGGTTTATTTTTCCAATCCACCTCCATTTTTACTTTAATTGGCAAACATTTGCTCACGTGGCATAACAAACTATTCAATATCATGATTCATTCGGTAATCCCTGAATATTAGTGATAAGTCACTTGGAAAGACGTGCTTAGATTTAAATTTTCTGATGAAGCAAACAGGGGGTAGATAAAACATATCAATACCGACATTAATGATTTCTCATTATAATATATGAATTAATAAAATTTTTAAAGATTCTTAGATCTGGAGAGGACCAAAATAATGCCAAATGTAGTAAAGATGGGGCGAAGGACATGAGAAAACAAATATTGTTTAGCTGACCAAGGAATGACGTTCTTGATTGGTTGGAGAAGTTTTTCAAAATTTTTTTTATTTTTGGAACACATTTCATGTGGAAATAGACTTTGGAGGGTGTAAAGGGCCAAATGACATCTGAAAGTTACTTTTCATGTTGCATTCAA
>BQKZ01000664.1:14422-73690 GCA_036244855.1 Temnopleurus reevesii
ACTGTTCATCGAAGCATGATTCTTTTTTCCAATTTTTCATATCATTAGAAAGGTCAATCCTTCAGCTTTCTATACATATCAACATTTCTTCATAAAACCATATATGCTGAATTTGCCAACCATTTCAAAAGTGTTACGTTTTTATTGAGACACACTGTAGATGGCTAAAACCACTTCTTCATTATATTGTTCGATTATCCTAAATGTTTTTTACTCCATCACATCTTTGCGTTTATAATCACCGTCTGCACAGCCATCATGAAATTTTAAAGACGCTCCCAGAAAGCAGAAATACGAAGGAAAAACGCTTACCTAACGCTACCAATATATGCGTTCATCGAGTGTCAACCGAATGCCTTCAACGCTGGTTAAAATTAATGTCCCACCTTATTAGTTTTACGTTCATTCATGGAGCATCTTTGAAATTGCATGAACGCTTTGATTTGAAAATAAAAGTCTCAAAATAAAGGATATTTATCGCTTTCAACTAGGTCAGTATATGTATAAATTAGATATAAAAGATCTATACCCGCCATTGTCGACGATATATTTCAGAAAAACGAAACAATACACAGTCAACTACAATGCGAGGCAAAGAAAATCCTACCACTTGCCTTTAATGAGAACGCACTCCACACAAAACGTATTCGTCTTCAAGGGCCCAAAATTCTGTATTCCCATAGAAAATGAATTAAAACAAGCCCAAAGTCTAAACACATTTAAACTTAAACTATAAAAAATATCTCATTGATCCATATATCCTGGCACCAGCCCTTTCGCAAACCTAATTATTTTTATATTCACAATTCTAATGAAACACATTTATTTTCCACCCTTTTGCCGAACAAATTCTTTGGAGCAGCGCCTACCCTCTTTCTCTCGTTATCCTTTCCCCTCACTCCCTCCTGTCCTCTTTTCATATCACCCTTGTAATTTGCAATATCATAGAAGCTTAATCCTCTTATTTTTGTATTTATTGTATTTTGTCATTATCATAATTATTTACACCGATTATTCTGTTCCACAAATTGTATTTCTTAATATAACGTTACTTTAATGTAAGAAGGGGCATGCGTTCTACAAGCCTCGCTTTTTCTACATGCCCCTCCATTTTTTTAACTTAATAAGCTTCGCATTTCAGACAACACGCATTATTGATTTATGTGTAACTGTTAGTATGTAATTATTATTATTTCTGCTGCAAAATCATTACAATTTCTTGTTCAAATTATGAAAATGCTATTAAAATGGAAAGATAAATAAATCAAATCGAATAAAATCCAATCACATGTTGGCTATCAAAGTATAGTTGCGACGGAGCCTTTAATCGTGAACATAATGAGTCCATATTCTTTGGTCATACATGTATTATTTCCATATAGTAATCATGAGCGGAAAATGAATTTTAATTGCAAGTTTTTCGGATATTTCAAATTTTCCAGTTTCATAGCTAACAGAAGGAAGTCACAACGATTTTGCGGGGTCACACATTTAGACCATGAATTGCTTGACAATCATAAAAAGGGAAAAGTAAGGAGAAGGCTGTCAATTTGAAACCGGCCCATGTTTTTTTATCCCGCATAATTCCGTGATCCAAGCAATCGCAACCAAAGCATATGGCGTAATTTTGCACAGTGTTCGATTATGTTAAATTTTAGGCAATCATTCTATTATGTTCATAGCCTATTCCTGGTCTTGCGTTCATCACTGAACAGCAGAAATATAGCTGAAGTTTATGTAAAGCACAAACATGATACATGCACCATTTATACAAAACAAAAATAATACGGAATGGAAATCAGCAGATATGTAACAAGTTGTATTATCATCTACAATACCGAATTTTAAATCTTCCTCGAAAACCCATCTATTAAAAAAGCACTATCAATGACTTAATCCCAATTGAATGGTATCTTTAGTCTCCTACTTTTCATTTCTTAAGCGCATAGAGACGCAATGGCAGTGATATGTGCTATATACGCAATGCGTTATTACTATTATCATGAAAGCTTTCTGACGATTTCAATAAGTTTGTTACATGTGGTACCACTTCTGTTTACAATTAATAATATTCGACATGTTACGCGTCATGATATTTCCTATACTCGAGGCATATCATGACACAATTAATTTTTATTTAGCATGATACTGCCCGTCACTGCCTAGATTTCTTTCTTCTATACCTGCAATAAAATAATAACAACAAACAAATCATATCTGTCTTGGAATTGACTCGTAAAGATCATAGTCCAAAAATCCTTCAGAAATTATGACAAATTCAACTTCCAGAAAAGCTACAACGATATGAAACCATGGCCTATGTTTTAGCATTCTCCACTTGACCTTTTATACCCGTTTTCATTACGTCTTTAAGATCTATTAACTACCTTTAAATAAATATTTGTTAATCATTATGCAAAACCTAATCGGCCGTCTTTGGGCAAAGTTCATTTTAATGAAAGACACGATTTGACTGAAGGTTTGAATTAGCTATGTAAATTGCAATATGTTCTCATACTTGTAGCAATAGCCTAGTCTATAGACTAATTACCGCAATACCAGTAAATAAACAAGTTGCTAACACATAACTAAAACTATCTTGCCTATTTACATTTCAAAATTGCACTCATGTGCACACTATTATAGGCAGCATAGATGCACGTTCTCGACTAATTCTTCATCAAGCCCCATTTTGCATATTAAAATGTTTTGTGTTAAGCTGCAAACTGCTATTTTGCCTAAGTCAATATGTATTGGTATTTTTGACGCCATAGGAATCATTGCATTTATGTGTTCAACGTAATCATTCACTTTAATTCTTTTTATTTACTTTTAAGTACTAGTAAACCCTGCTAATAACATTTTGATCATTTTAATATTAATCATATATTATATACATTTTCCCTTTGAACCGTTTTATTCAACTGCACCATCAAGGGCAGGTATAGAATGTTGTTTCGTATACTATTACACACTGCCATTGCTTGTACATAGTTTTATGAACACAGTATGTCTGTGTGTTGGAAGGGGGGGGGGTATAATAAGACAGCAATAAAAATTGTTTGATGCGGTTTGAGACCAGGATGGGATCGGTCTGTTGATGTGACTTTTTGTTAAAAGGAAACGAATGCTGTTATTGATATAGACTAAGAAATTAAAGTTTAATTCAGTTCAGTTCAGTTCAGACTTTATTTCTATTATCAATCATAAAACATAATCAGATTGCATTTTGATGAAAATAGAAAAAGGGTGACTAGTAAAAAGTTTAAAACTTGTAACACGTAGAAGTTCAAGCGCCAATCGCTATATTCAGAAGGTAACAGAAGAAAGTCGGTCCCAGATTGAAATTACCATTTCCGATTGATATAACCCCCCTTCTCTCTCTCCCTCTCCCCCCTCCCCCCCCCTCTCTCTCTCTCTCTACTATGTATACACTCAAACACATGTAGTTTTACCAAGGCTGAGGCTGTGCCCTCCCTGGGCACGATATCTGAGTGAAAATGTCACAATAACTTAAAGGGGAACTTCACCCAGACATTGATGCACTCTCAGAGGATGAAGAAAAATACAATGGTCAATCTGTGCAAATTTGAGCAAAATCTGGCAATCCATTAAAAAGTTATGAATTTTCAAAGTTTTGATTTACACCTCTCATGGGCTCTTCAAATTGGCAACGTACAGGCACAGGCACAAANGGGGGGGGATGGTGGAGGCAGCATTACCCTATGACGATCCCCGTTCTGCAACCCCTGGTGAAAACAAGAGACAAAATAAAAGAGTCAACATTAATTCCTCAATCAGCTATACTATAACGCTCAAGTTTGGTGTCGCGTCTGAAATGGGGGCAGTCCCACCTACAGGCTAACCCCACCCTGCTGCCAAACTGAATTATCTTACATTCGAACTATGAACTATAAAAGTAATGTTTTGTTTAGTCAATGAATTTGGCTGAGAAAAATAATCATCAAACATCGGATTTCAAACGAAATAAGACAGTAACAATTACAATTTTGATGTGGTTTGAGAGCAGAGTCGGCTGTGTCTGTTGATGTGACGGCCCTTTCGAAGGGAACGAATATAATGTCTTTATTACTGATATAGAGATTCAAGTTTGAGTGCCAATCGTTTAGAAGGTGACAGAAAGAAGTCGGTCCCAGATTGAAATTACCATATCTGATTAATACAATCCCCCTCCTCTATTTCTCCTTCTCCCTCCCTCTTTATCGCTCCCCCTTTCTATATTTTGATGCACTAATGAAACATGAAGAATTCACACGTTATATAGTAGAATTTTTTAATTGCTTATATATCTTTAACTTTATTAATTTATTTTCAATTAAATCAAATGGAAAATTTCATTCTTCGGCTTAAAAAACACAATATACAACAATTACAACATACATGTATTTCATAAATATTACAAATATGATAGTGAAACAAGATCCCAAGGAGAGAAAGAATTCTGAGCAGCTTCTTTTTTTTTGTTCTACAAATCACATTATGATGATAAAAGCAAGATCCCAGCTCCTAAAGTTGGCAATACATTTAACTAACTAACTAACAAACGCAATTAGGATTTCAAGGCGTTTACCATTCAATATTAAATAAAATTATACGCTAAAACATTGAGATATACCTACTTGTAATTTTGACTTTTTGTCAGAAAACGGTTGCATGGACTGTCACAAACGGACGTTCTATTCCATGTTCCTAAACTATTGTCACATATACGCTGAAATTTATTTGAACTCTTGGGTTATTCTGAACGTACCTACGTATTTTAACGAGTATAATTGTAATGAAAAACCTATGCATAACGTATATGACTAACATATTAAAAAAAAAAAATCATCAGCGTATTCAACGAGTGCATATAGAGTGTCTCCTGTTTTCATAAATTATTGATGCGTACGAATACGAATGGTATCAGTAGAACTAACAACAATAAAGTTGTTTTTTTTTAAATTATTACAAATTCACAATCTGGTATCATTCTAAAAACTAGATTAGCATAGATCCTACTGCATGAAATTGACATTGCCGATCTTGTTATTTAATGCTTGCTATAAATTAAGGTATTGTTGGTGTTCAAACTTGTCGTCGTTGTAATCTGCCTTTTACCAGTCGTATGCACCTTGAAGACCCCAATCATACTAAGGGGGTCTATTCTGAACCGGTACCCATTCACCTCACCCGGGTTGAGTGCAACACAATGTTGATAATTATTTCACCTCTCATGGTTCCTACGTATAGGTGGGATATATTTTTGTCCTTTTTCATCCGTAAGTAAGTTCTCAACGTATTGGAAGTTCTAGTAAGCATATCAGTAATATTTCATTGATGTCTATTTACTGATGTTTGTCTTTTGTTTGTATATTGTCTGCTTGTACTTTTATTAACGACCCCATCGGATCAATCAAAGAGCTATGTACACCTCTTTGCGATCAACTGCAACTTGCAATCAATTGGATCTTTCTAACAACACCACTAAGACTTTTATTCTTGGTCATGACTTTCTTGGTGTTTTCGCCAGTGTAGCTACTTTCGTAGTCTAGGACGTAACTCAACAAAAAGCAGTAGGTATTGGCAAATGTGTGAATGGGGTCTATAATGATAATGATACTACTACTACTACTACTACTACTACTACTACTACTAATACTACTACTACTACTACTATTGATAATAATAATAATAATAATCATAATAATAATACTTACATAGCGCAGAAACTAAATTAATATATTCTACTGCGCTAATAAGACTCTTATAAGTAAAGGCATGAGTGGTACAGTAGACTTATAATGGCGTGTCTATAAGGCGTGTCAAAAAAGAATGTACTGGAGATAGAAAATGAATAGGGGCCTAGACGAAGCTGGGTTTAGAGAAGAAAAGCCTATTAAGCGNTTAAGGTATTGTTGGTGTTCAAACTTGTCGTCGTTGTAATCTGCCTTTTACCAGTCGTATGCACCTTGAAGACCCCAATCATACTAAGGGGGTCTATTCTGAACCGGTACCCATTCACCTCACCCGGGTTGAGTGCAACACAATGTTGATAATTATTTCACCTCTCATGGTTCCTACGTATAGGTGGGATATATTTTTGTCCTTTTTCATCCGTAAGTAAGTTCTCAACGTATTGGAAGTTCTAGTAAGCATATCAGTAATATTTCATTGATGTCTATTTACTGATGTTTGTCTTTTGTTTGTATATTGTCTGCTTGTACTTTTATTAACGACCCCATCGGATCAATCAAAGAGCTATGTACACCTCTTTGCGATCAACTGCAACTTGCAATCAATTGGATCTTTCTAACAACACCACTAAGACTTTTATTCTTGGTCATGACTTTCTTGGTGTTTTCGCCAGTGTAGCTACTTTCGTAGTCTAGGACGTAACTCAACAAAAAGCAGTAGGTATTGGCAAATGTGTGAATGGGGTCTATAATGATAATGATACTACTACTACTACTACTACTACTACTACTACTACTAATACTACTACTACTACTACTATTGATAATAATAATAATAATAATCATAATAATAATACTTACATAGCGCAGAAACTAAATTAATATATTCTACTGCGCTAATAAGACTCTTATAAGTAAAGGCATGAGTGGTACAGTAGACTTATAATGGCGTGTCTATAAGGCGTGTCAAAAAAGAATGTACTGGAGATAGAAAATGAATAGGGGCCTAGACGAAGCTGGGTTTAGAGAAGAAAAGCCTATTAAGCGTCGCAGTGGATAAAGGGGAAGGGTTCTTGGCTTTTGTGTAAAGAAATTGGTAATGCTGTTAATATAAAGCATTAGAAGCAGATTTCAAGATCCTTTATATTATCGTCATACATTGTGACTTGGTGAGGTCTAGGATGGCCAAGAGTCAAGCGAAAATTATGTTATTGCTCTATCGAATGTTATAGACATCGAAAACAATTAATATGCAGTATATAGATAGGAATATTTCCCCTTCTTTGGTGATGGACCCCTTTAAATGAAGTTCGGATATACAGTCACGGGAAATCAACGCGGACAAGTAATTAACGAAGTTCGGCTTGCATGCATACGGTTGATATTTTGTATAAGATTGAAGTTAAGAGAAAGAGAAAGAGAGGAAGGGGGGAGATAGATGAAGGGAGTGAGAGAGATAGAGAGAAAGAGAGAGAGAGAGAGAAGGGGAGAGAGAAGAGGGGAGGGTGGGAGGGGGAGAGAGAGGGTGCAGAGACAGAAAGTGGTGAAAGAGGAAAAAAAGTAGAACAAAATGAAATAGGAAATTGGGGTAAATTGAGATGAAGTAATAAAATTCGATATTGAATGATGGAGAGAGAAAAGTAAGTTATATAAAAAGAGAAAATAGAGAAGGAAAGGGATGCAAATAGAAAATGTGGGTGAGGAAATGTGAATCTCATGCTGTTTGGTCTAGGAAAAAAACTTGCAATTAGATAGAGAAGAAAATAGAAGGGTATAAAAAGCAGAGTGAATGAGTAATCCACGGTTAATAACAGTGCGCTGTTAATAATGTGTGCTCGTGCAAGGAGCTTGTGCGGAGTGCGTTTTTGTGTGAGGGTAGTAGTTTTGTGTGTTTGTGTGTGATGAGCTTCGCGGAAGCCCCATAAGAGCTGCGTCGCTCTGAAGACGTAAACTCATTGTTAAGGCCGAACTATCTTGTAAGTGGTCGCTCGCACAGTGTAAGAGATACCCCGACGCCACTTGCTTTGGATGTTATACTCAGGATATATCACTTACGACTTCGAATTCCCTCATGACATCGAGAGATTGTTGACATCTGGCTTTGAGGGATCTTATATATTTTGGAGAGCTTCTTTCTCCATCGCACACTTATGTTTGAATCTTATCTTGACGATAGATAGCATTGGTTGAGTTGATTCGCCTCCACGGTGATCGACCACCATGACTCGCTACGTTCCCGGCACCCGAACCTCGTCTACGTCTACATCCAACAGTACTACAGCGGGTCGCTCTCCCGGAGCCTTCCCGCTCGGACTTCTACCGCGCTTTCCTCGTCTTCGTCGTCATCCGGTCACCATCATCCGAACGACGCTCGTCATCGTACTCTTCGCGCTTCCAGCTTAAATATTCCTCGTCCTCAACGCACCCGGCAATGGGATCGATGTCGATGGCGGCAATCTTCAATACGTGGTCGCAAAAGAAGCGATCTTGCCTGAAAGACCTGCAGAGTCGCCGATACATTTGCACGTAAGAGAGACAAATGTGTTGGACGTCGGCGCCGGGTTGGTGCAGGGGGTCATAGACCAGGGTGTGGTGAAGGGGGCAAGTAGTGGGGAGCAGGTTGGTCAAGGGGTGTTAAGACGAGAAGCTTTACAAGTCGAACAGGGGCGTGAACAAAGTGTGTTAGTGACTGAAAAGAAAGAGGAGAAACAGCAGCAACATTGGAAACTGTATGGATCAGCAATTAATGGTGAGTTTTCATTTAACATTTTGTATGATTATTATGTTCGTTAACATTATCATTATCATGAAGACTCAAGTTGTAAAACAATTTGCAAATTTACCCTCCTCATTTGTAATACTACCCGCGTTATATCTATTGCTCAGTAATAGCCAATATTTTCAGGCAATAATATAATCATCATTTTCAATATATCATTATCCTTTTCGATGTATCATTATCCTTTTCGATGTATCATTATCCTTTTCAATATACCATTATCCCGCATCAGATTTATTCGAAACATTTAAATGCCATCTTTATTAACATTCGATGTAACAAAATAATAACATATACATATCATAACACCACTATACCAATTGTTCAAAAATAGTCTCATATTAAGGCAATTACCAGAATGAATACTCCTATATTCAAATAGAAAGAATCAAATAAAAATCGTATTTGCTATTGTTTCATATTCTAAGCATTTCTTGACGTGGAGATTAAAGGAACTTGTTGAAAAAAAATAATGCTCACTCTTTTTATTATAATGAGCAAGGGAATTTCCTTTTCAATTTCAATAAACCATTTTCATTTTATGAATCTCAAATACAATGGATCTCATGAAATTATTGATGAATTTAAAATATCCATTAGATGAAAACACAGCCTATATATATCATTTCACAACGAAAGAGGAATTACACTTTTTTTGTGAAACCCGTTAACACATAAAACAAATATTGACATTAATTACCATTGCCAGTATATATACTGGTATACCACAAGGGGAATAATGAAAAAAAAATGTATCCATCGTCATGCTGTAGGGCACTATTGATAAAAACGTAAAACCGTATATGCAAATACATTCATTGAAAATATACATGTATTGTTTTATCGAGAAACTGTTTTTACGGACTATAACGATGCTGGGTGATAATTATGACGATAATGTGTAACTATTGTGATTGCTTTTGTGATTTAAAAGCTTATGGAGATCGTGAGCAAGTAACCTGGCGTATAGCATGCATAGGGTCTATATTATTATTAGTCAATGATCTCTTTCAAAACATGGGGAACATTTTCCTGCAAGGGGAATGCTTCCTTTTAGGACATCGACATCATTATGAATGCAAATGAACGGTTTTAAGTTCGGTGAAAATTTATAATTTTACAAGGTACCTAAGCTTCAGGTAATTTAAAAATACTGTCCCAAAATGAATTCATTCCTCTGTTGTAAATGGAGTCTCATGATGATTGTATTAGTTCAAAGCACGTAGCCCTCAACATCACCAAGTATATGATTAACGTACAATATGTATACTGCCATCGACATCTCGACAGCATTGTATTGACACGGGATGTAAATGGATTGATTACGTAACATGTACTCTTCTTATTAATGCAGTACGAGTGCATTATATCTGCACAGATTTAATCTCAGACTAATTGACAAGATGGCATAATAGCGAGGTTTGGGATGGGAGCCCGGTCGATAGGTGAACAACTTACAATGTGTACATGAATGTGGGCTGAAGATGACTTTATATCACTTTGTGGAAACATGAGATGAAAACAGGAAAAAGCTGAAGGATATTGATCTTCAAAATGTCTGTTAATAAAACTTGATGCATAATTATGTTTTATGTTGAATGCAAATAAGTACAAACAAATAATCTACGTAACGCAAATCTCAGTGACAGTGAATGCGAGCAAATAGAGATTAAAAACAAATATATATTCCGAAACCGCTTCCAGAATTTTGACCAAAACCTTGAAAATGATATTCATCCACTTCACGATTATTTGTGTGATGCATTCAATGAACACATATTCCTTTATACGTTACTATTATATGTACTGCAACACAACACTGACAAAATGTCAGTGTTGCAGTACATATAATAATTACCTGTACCTTAGCTTTCCATTGGTATACCTTTAAGTTCAATAAAAAGTGCTACAAATCACAAAGATTTGTGAATAAAATGAAGGGGGAACTGAATGAAGATGCGATGTACACGTAATAATAATATTTACCACGATATAAAGTATTTTCGAAAAGTTAAGTCGAACGCAATTTCAATGCTCCTTTGTAATGCTATTGAATTCGGTACCGGCTTGTCATTGTTGTGTCCGCACAGTTGAATGCACGGCGTACGGATCTAATCTCTGCGTTCCAGTTAACTTTGCGGAAATAGTTTATATCGTGTTATTTGATAGAGGAGTTCTTAAAGGGGAACTTCACCCTGACATTGATGTGTTGTCGGTAAGTGAAGAGAAATGTGAAAATGTGAGCAAAATTGGATGATCCCTTCAAAAATTATGAATTTCTAAAAGTCTGCATTTACACCACAAATAGGCATCCTTGATTTGGCAACCTTGGCATTGAGAATTTCTTATTAACCTTGTACAGGAATTGATGAAAAATGTATCTCTCATTTGAGGAATTACCATCTTTCTTTTTTTAATGCTTGCAGAAATATTATGTCCATATTATGCTTGAACCAAAAAGTAGAATTATGTTTACTTTTCAACGAAAAGGGAAAATTTGAAATTCTTTGTACATAGTGAATAGACGGTTCTCCATGATAGCAGCCATTTTTTGCCTGCTCGTTAATTATTGTATTTTCTCCATTTGGTGTTCATCTCTTGCTGTTTTGATTGTCCTTATTTCCGCCATAAAAGAAAACACAACAAATACAAAATTGAAATATTCACAATGCATGTACACACAAAAAATAAATATTATATATGCATCATGAGAACATTACAAAAAATTACTCGATCAAAAATAGCATGTCAGGCAGCAACAAATATAATCTACATATAAATATAATATTTAAAGGAAGAAGTCAGCAGAGAGAAGGTTGGATAACCCAGTATCAGTTGCATGCGAAGTAACAAAGCCCAATATCAGCTGCACTTTAATGCTGACGACGTTATGTCAAGGTATCAGGAGTCAAAGAGTGGTCATGACTCTCGCCTTTCAACCAAAGGGTCGTAGGTTCGAATCCCACACATGGCGTCATTTTCCTTCAGCAAGAAATTCATCCACTCTGTGCTGCACTCAACCAGGGTGAGGTGAATGGGTACCTGGCAGGAATATTTATTCCTTGAAATGCTAAGTGCGCCGGTGGCTGCCGGGCTAAAGTCAGGGTAATAATATTGCAAAACGCCTTGAGTACTCAGCAGAGTGGATACGTGCGCTATATAAATTGCATCTATTATTATTATTATCAAAGATGACCAAGCCAACAAATCGGCATCCCTCAATTTTGTACATTAGTCAATGACTTGCAGCAAAATATGTTCACCTTTTATAAACGTTTTCCATGTGACATAGACATGATAGAAGACACATACTTACAGGAAGTGTCATAATCGGTCTATAATTGCGAATGAAAATATGGAGGGGATTATGTAGTCTCTCTCTCAATTTCTGCGGAACACGTTGAATTACTGACTCGTTCTATTCCATTGTACCTTACAAAGAGTGTATACGACACTTTAATTTCATCCATAAATCATCGTGATTTTAAAGGTGCACAAATGACACGAGTGATAACAGATTATATTGTCAGGCGTCTCAATAGGCGGGTTTACTAATAGAAGCAAATTTTATGCATACCTCCAACACAAAGGTTATTCTTGACAACCCTAAAGCTTGCTCGAGGCTTGCACGACATAGCAACAAGTAATGTATGCAAACTGGATTCCGGGTATTGTGGTCTTATTGTTATCAACCGGTCTATGGAATACCACGTAACTAAGTTAAACGCACATAAATTTGAATATATAAGTAAACCCGCCTATTAGCAACGAACGTACAGAAATTTAGCTATTATGACCAAAGAGATCTCAATTACACTAAAATATATTATTCATTTTTATTTAGAAGTTACATGTAGGTCTGATGCCGTCGTGGTTAAAATACGGAAACCTGGTAAAAGATTTACTCAGAAGAGGAGGATATACTAATATATTCAAATTTATGTGCGTTTCTTGTCATCAAACGTAGTTACGTGGTATTCCTTAAACCGGGTAATAACAATGCGACTACAATACTGGGAATCCAGTTTGCATACATAACGTGTTGCTATGACGGGTAATCATATGTTAAAGACTGATGTGTGGTCAACGAAAAAAAAAGCATTAAAGGCCAAGTAAAGTTTTGGTATAAGCAAATATTTTTGTCCCCGGATTTTTTTAAATAAATGTTAAGAAAAGACAATGCTTCCTACCCACAAATACATGTAAGTGCATGTTCCAAAAAGACAAATGTTTTTCGTCACACAAGTGACACGTCACACACAATTGTCCTAAATACACTACATACAAATCATTGCCGATATAAACCTAAGCTAAAGTATGCGTTTCAGACCAGGGCTGAATACAAACGTTCATTACGTAACGGTGTTTAAATATACACAATTTTCTAGCTTTGTACCGATGTGGGTTCATGCAAACATGTCCCGAAACCCTCCAACCGCACAAATTACAATACATGGGCGTCCACCTAAATATGGGGTACATTGAAATCAAGAGGATTGTACAGGTAATATCAAACGTTGGGAAAAAGACTCCGAGAAAGGAAATTCTGTTGAACTTTCAATATATTATTTACATAATTGAAGACCGTCTTCAGATCAGGACCTGAATTCAACTGGATATGTCGGGTACAGCATTTAAAGTTGGGAAAATAAGAGGGTTTCATTAAGATGTGAATGAAGGAAAATAAAAAGAGTAAATCAGTTACATTGAAGTTAGGAGGATTAAATATTCTCAAACAAGTATTTCTCCTATATAAGTGTATAGAGTTGACAACACTGAAAACGATGATAACGAAATTGGCAACTTTGGATCACGTAACGTGACGTGTTCGTCACCTACATGTATCTATTATTCTATTGCATCGTATGCCTTTGGACGCAAAACAGTTCATTTTCTGGACAAGTTCATCTAGTTGGCGATATGTTCTTGAGTATATCTTCTGAAATATTGATCAGAGAGAAGAGAATACAAAATACATAAGTATGCTTTCAGATAATAAGCCAATTGTAGAGAAGTGGCAAACATGTGTCATCATCACGTCGTGTCACGTGATCGAAAATGTTCTCAACAATATATGTGTTTGGATTTTTCTTAAATATCTTTAAAAATATCCTTAACTTTCTGATTCATTGTCCGATCGATATCACTCACACATTCTTCTTCTTTATTACTATTATTATTATTTATATATATATATATATTTTTTTTTTGGGGGGGGGGGATGCTCGTCCAATTTTTGCACTTTCAATCATAGCAAGTTATTTATGGTCTTGAGTAACTGTTTAAAACATGGGCCGGTATTCTGAAGATGGATTTAACTTAAACCGACATAAATTATATAAATTCATCTTCAGAATACCGGCCATGGAGTCCAGTTTGCATACATTCCTTGTTGTTATGTAGGGCAAGCTTTTTGTAAACTTCAGGGTTGTCAAGAACAATCTTTGTGTACAGAGAACGCAAGAAATTTCCACCAATTCTTGTAAATCCGCCCATTAGCAGTAATCCTTTTTTTTTTCATAAGATGAAGGAAAACCAGTTGTCCCTTATTATAGCAAGCATACTTTAGTCCACATGGGGGCCACATTATATATTTGTGTGATATGTCTCTACACATCCAAAAATATGAACAACTCAGCTCATTGAGCTCAATTTCTGAATCGAGCAATACCGGTATTCCAACTAAACTTGCTGGCATTTAATTCATTTCCACAAAGTTGCTGGCATATCATAATATATATATATATATATATATATTATACATCTGACCTCTAATGATTTTATTATGTCTGTACATTGATAGTTTTGAAGATAAGTGTGTGTGTGTACTTTGGCAGTTTGGCGATGGTGTATTTTCAGTTTTGTTTATAAACTACACTACTCATTGGTTAACCATTAATATCTAAAGTCAATATGTTAGTTATGAGACCATTTTCAGTTGTTTCCTTTTCTCTCCCTCTCTCTCTCACTCTCTTTCACAATCTCTCTCATACGCATATACACAAACATTCACACATACATTTGTTTACACGCATTGATTCATTTGCTCGCACACAAACATGCATGCAAACCCAGGGCGTCAACTTCCTTCAGCAAGAAACTTATCCACATTGTGCTGCACTCAACCCAGGTGAGGTGAATGGGTACCGGCTGGAATTTATATGCAAAAGCACAGACTTGGCAGCTATGCTATGGCCGGACAATAATATAAGATAATTTGTCTTGCGCCTCCGACCGGTGATTAGAGAGATGGCATGTTTAAATGCTAAGGATTCAACGTGTTACAAGTTTTAAACTTTTTAGTAGCCACCCTTTTTCTATTTTCATCAAAATGCAAACAATTTATTGAACATGTTTTTTTTGCATTGTAAATACCATCATTGTATTTGATTATTTTTTTTATGATTGATAATAGAAATAAAGTCTGAACTGAACTGATCTGAACCACGGGCGAGCCCCCGAATTATTGGTACAGAAAAAGAGAAAGTATAGGGCTTGAAAGTGTGCTTAGAATCGCAAGAACTGATTGTATAGGTATTATACTAAAAAACAAAACACAAAAAACAAAACAAAACAAATCAGCACTGCCTGACTGTGGGAAGCCTGGATAGCTCCCGAAATCCTAAACATAACTTCTCACCCAGCTCAGTCCCTGAAAGCCAGCACCTCTTTTTTTTTGGAGGGGGGGGGGGGGGGGACTAGATCCGACCCTACATACCTTTTTCCTCTGAACCAACTTCAAATTTCAACTCTCCTATAATTGCCACAAAAGGAATAACATTGCTTTAAAATATGAATGACTTTCCGCATAGTTCTGAAACCGGCAGTGAAATACCCACACCTTTAGTTATTAGTTTTTTAATAATGGCGTTACTTCCGATGGCTTTAATTTTAGATGTTTCTCCCAATTTGCTTGATGCGAGAGGGGAACATGCCGTTTAAGAGGCCAAGAAAGAGAGAGAGAGAGAGACTCGTTTAGAGAGATATGTAAAATGATAGAGGTTATGATGGTCAATACATCATCATTTTTCCATTGAAAGATTTAAGCTGAATTATGGTGCTTCCGAGAATTTTTAGATCCCTCGGCACTCACTGTCCCATTAGATGTGTTTCCTCTTCCTTCAGATCAGTTTCAACTCTACAGGCTCTAAGAAACTCGCATGAAAGCAGTGATCCATTCGAGACAACGCGTAGAATGAATTTGATGTATCGGTTTACGATGTTGAATGAACATCATATAATTATTAGCTTTTAAATTATTGATAGACAATCACTCAGTTTGATCTTCCCTTCTTTTCTGACCCTTGTTCACTTTCACGACATTAAAGATGAATGAAGTAATCGCTTCCGGAGTACCAGGCGATGTGATTGCCCTCAATAGGTTGTCTTTCATTCGATAAATTCATTATTTATGATCAATGGTATTTATCCCGCTTTATATCCCCTTTTTCCAAGAATGATGAGGAGCAAGGTTGTGGATGTCGATACTTCTGTTCCAATTTGCTTCCGGAAGGTTCATGATATACATGTATTTCACACATTAAGTTCAGGAGAGAAGAATTTGTGTCAATAAATTGCGACATTTGAGGTGCTGAGTGAGGAAATGGTCTTAAATTGTATATATATCAATTGATTATTTATTCATTTATTGTTTTATTTCATTGTTGATTTATTTGTTTATCTGCTTCTTTTATTCATGAGCTTACTGTATAAGGAAATGGTATAGAGATGTAGATAAGCAGGGTTGTGTTTCATGAGGCAGTTCATAGATCAACGGACGACTTTACGAACAACTGGTGACTCTTTCTTATACTTCATAATAACTCCTGTCACTGAATCGCACCCGAGAAAGGGTCACTAGTTACTCGTAGAGTCGTGCGTACATTTACTCACTGCTTTATGAATCACAGCAGAGATTTTCGCTTACACAATTATATTTAAGAAAATACGTCTAAAAAATTTAAGCTTTGCTTTCGTTAGGCTTTTATTTAATTTCGTTAGTATTGAAATTTTTTATTACTGGGCACATGTCCATTCAGAGGTATGCTACTAGTTTTGTGTTATAATGGTAGGCTACACTTTACACTCTGTAATATTCAATGGTGTTACGGCATAGGAGTCTGGACAACACTTAGGGGGTGTTGCTCAAAAGTTGCAATTGATCGCACGTTGCAGTTGATCGGTACACGCCGATCAAAATCATTGTTTCAAGCGCGTCTTCTTAAATGCGCACACCACGCGTGAATGAAAACGCGCGTAACAATATGCAAAGTTGCAGTTGATTTGCAGTTGATTTTGAGCAACATCCCCTTAGATATTCACCCCTATTCCATCAGACTTACACATCCCCAATAGAGTCTAGATACTCTAATGAGGGTGTATGATTTAAAATAATCTGTATTAGATTCAAAACTTTTTAAGATTATCTCTCACATGAAGCCGATATCATTGTCCATCAATACAGAATTTGAGGACTAATAATCATACTGTGCAAACCAAGAACATGAAGAAGGGGTGCGATAGGGCAACTGAACTTTATAATGTCTGAATCTATCGAATACTTGTATTTCATATATACTTCAGAAACGTTACGTCTATTTTTACACAACTAAACAGGAACTACATAACTGGATCAAGGGAATGTTTTGAATGTTTGCCAAATGGCCTTTATCTCAGAGTATGAAGTAGTCGCAAAACAAAACGTGTTTAAACTCCTTCGTAAAATAATAAGGAATGATTCATCGTTTCCTCGATAGCTTGTTATTGCCTTGTGTTGGACTTTCTACCCCCCCCCCCCCCCCCTTCCCCCGCCCCATTATCTCCCGTCGTCGAAATCTTGCCCCTTGTCCTCCTCGTATTCAGCAAAAAACAAAAACAAAAACAATCACACACACACAACAATATGTTAAATTGATTCTATTTTATCTATATATATAATGTATTCATATTTTACCAGCTAGCCCAGTCAACAAAGTTTGGTCTTTTATGCGTCCCTCGAACACATGACAATATTATGTACAGTTAAAAGGAATAAGGTAAATGATAACACAACAAATATAATATATCGAAATATAATAAAGGACATAGATGCAGTAAATAAGGTATTATGAGCTGATAACAAGAAGAGCATTATATGAGCTGATAACAAGTTTTAATTTAAAGTTTTTCTAAACTAGTATCTGCTTAATATCTGAAGGTATATGTTCCACTGTCTATAGAGCATCATCGTAATATTGTATTCGTATGATATTCAGAATGACATTTACCTGTTTACCAAGAATAAGGTAATGTTTGCACATTGTCGTGTGTTAAAATCATACGTAGTTGACACCTCTGTAGAAACACCAGATAAATTATTCACACATTTCAAAACATTAATGCATGTGAAATACTTTACCCTCTCCGAATGAATATTTCTTTTGAAGGGGGAGGAATATTTAAAATCATTCTTTCGGCCCTTTTTGTGATTTTGTAATAATTTAATTCAATAACAACGACTCTGTTATCAAATTGCGCAACACAATAGAAAAGTTTAAGAACAACACCAGTGACGATTTAAATTAAAATTTAATCTTACACTGAAACGGAATAGTTTTTGACACCGGATATATCAGGTATACAATCGCAATCAATGTATCTCTGAAGTTGTTAACATACTTCTTGCACATTATAGCAAATATACAAATACCAAGTCTGTGATCATTGATTTAGCTTTAATATAACACAGAGACGAAATTGAATGCTTTGGGTGTCACCGTTGTATTTTGACTATAACACCATTTTAATCGATTTAAACCCACACTGGTGTTGTTCTGGTGTAGAATAATCATCCTCATTTTTGGACTTTCAATTGCCAAAGTCTATCTCGATGATTGTTCTTCATTTACTGACCGTACATTATTGCCTGGGTGTAATTCCCCTTTAAGCTCATAAACATGCCTCATTAATTTAATGCAACCCTGTCTATTTGCGCATGATGCTTATACAAATAACGATATAATAATAACACCAGCTCACCTCCACCACACCCTATCTCTACCTATTGTTTTTCCAATTCCCATTACTACAGCCAATTATGAGCCCAAAATGTTGTGGTGTAGTGGTTCTGACTCTCGCCTTTCAACCCGAAGGTCGTAGGTTCGAGTCCCATCCATGGCGTCAATTTCCTTGAGCAAGAAATTTATCCACATTGTGCTGCACTCAACCCAGGTGAGGTGAATGGGTACCGGCAGGAAGAAATTCCTTTAATGCAGTGAGCGCCGAATGGTGGCCATGCTATAGCCGGGCAATAATGCACAGAGAAATACTTCTTATTTAATAAGCGCTATATAAATGTAGTGTATTATTATTATTATTATTAAAAGTAACTGAAAAGTTGCTTTTCATGAAGTTTTTCCTATGTCGCGCCAATCAAGTGTTAATCTATTCATCATGTTCACTGAGACGTAATATGCATGCATATAAAGTCCAAAAATATTGTCATAAAATTACAAAAAATATTGTCATAAATGAAAATTATTTTTCATTAAGTTTTTTCTATGTCGCGCCAATCAAGTGTTAATCTATTCATCATGTTCACTGAGACGTAATATGCATGCATATAAAGTCCAAAAATATTGTCATAAAATTACAAAAAATATTGTCATAAATGAAAATTATTTTTCATTAAGTTTTTTCTATGTCGCGCCAATCAAGTGTTAATATATTGATCATGTTCATTGAAACGTAATATGCATGCATTTAAAGTCCGAAAATATTGTCATAAATGGGGCATGTACATGTACATAATTCTGTCTATATGTAAAGTACAGCAAGGCCACACAAAACGCAAAAGATAATTCGCTTTTTTCAGAACTTTCCTTGCAGCAACATTGCAAAAACTCCGGTGTTTCAACCATGCTGGTGTCAGATTTAACTTAACACCAGCTGAAATCTATATCGGACCACACCAGAAAGTGTTGAAATAACACCCGTTTTGAATCACATCAATTTAAACACCGTCTATAGTGTTGTTCAGGGGTTTAATAAACAACCCCAGTAGGTGTACATTAAAACCGGCGTACATGACATATGTGCAGTGAAGGTATACTGTACTTCATCTTTTTCTTTCTTTTAGATCACACCCTCATTCACACAATCAGGGGTTAATGAATCACTACATTCTGCCGCAAAACCTAAGCACCGTATCAGGAAATTTGGAAGGACCTCTTCTTAATTAAACCCGTTGACTGCTAATACCCAGATCTGCAATCGGTTGTATGCTAACACAATCCATGGGCACCGGGCGCTAGGGGTTAAGGGGGTATCGAACGCTTTGGAAATTGTGGATATCCGTTCGGCAAATCGCGTAAGAAAGCCGCAAGGTGTTTCTACGCTGCTTGTGAAGTAAGATGATGGAGGGGTTCTGTTTGTATTTAACACCAACTTCCTGACTAATTTTCGCTCTAATTAAAAGAAGATTATCATGGATTTTACAATCACCTGTTCCAAAATACCTAATGATTGATAAGCTTCCCTATATGTTTTCTCGTCTGCGATGTACATGTATCTCAAAACCATATTATACTAGTTCATGTGTTGGCTAATTGATTGATGAAGCAAACTAAAAGAACCGATGTTGTGCAGTAACTGCAGCAATTTTGATACCGTATAAAAATTCGAAATTGACCCGAATTTTTGAAGACTCCTTTCTCCTTCGTCAGGGGAAAACAAGCTCTAAAAATTCGTAATAATTTCTAATTCTTATATTGAATATCTTAAGACCATGCATAGATTATAGCACTCACTATTTTTTCTCTCATTTTTTTTTAAATCATGTTGAAAAAAATGTTTCTGCGTATAGAGAATCTATCACGCAAACCGATTTTGCGCAATAATTTAAGGTCCAAATTATCTTTTCTAATAATTTGTCGAACTCGGTATGATTTTGACGAGCAACTATTCACGGTTCAAAATTATTCGTGTATTTCTTAATGAATTATTTAAAGGTAATTGTGATGAAAACAATTTCCAGTATTGCATTCTTTCCATGGGTATCTCTATGGAGCATTTATAAAGAATGCCTATCAGTCCATTTCATTTTTTTGAATGATGCATGCATAGATAATTTTCTGATTATCTTCTCATTTGCGATTAAGAAACGACAAATACAATGTGTGTTTGTCACTATACATTTGTGCACGGTCGTAGGGGATTGTTTTATGGACTCGTATGATTTTTTTTTAAAATCTGTCTGAACACCCGACCAGATTACATACTTGTTTCACTTGAGACAGGAACAAGATATGGCCATTTTCATGTAAATTCAGGAAATCGTTTAAACAGAAAAGAATTCCCGTTCAATCCAAAATGCTTGTTTTTTTTTTTTTTTCATTTGTCCTTCAACGATCCCGATGGTATATGGATGATTTTCCACATAGCAAGTCTATGTACCGTCTAAAAATGCACGCGTGAAATAATTTAGTCTTTCGCTCAATTTCCAATCTATGAACCATCAGTCAAGCCAGTAATCTCAATCAGGTGTATATTCCTCCATCTCTTACTCCCTCTCTCCCTCTATCTCTCTCTCCTCTTCTATTTTCTTCGCTCTCTCCCTGTCTGTCTGTCTGTCTGTCTGTCTCTCTCTCTCTCCCCTTCTGTCTGTGTGTGTGTGTCTCTCTCTATCTCTCCTCTTTTCTTTTCTTCTCTATCTCTTCCTCTCTCTCTCCTCTTCTCTTTTCTTTTCTATCTCCCCCTCTGTCTGCCTATCTGTCTATCTCTCTCTCTCTCTCTCCCTCTCTTCCCCTCTTTCTCTCCATCTCCTACTCAGCGCTTGGATGCATTCTTCATTAACTGTCTCATCTGAACCACCTCCATCGCTGATCGCGGCCATGATGACACAGATTAAAAGCTCTGATTCCGATTTTTTTTTGTTCTTATTACTATCGCAAAGGCAACATTCTCGAATCAAATGTGTTGCTTTTCGTGGTATTTTATTATTTTTCTTTGTTCATTTCTAATTTCAAATATGGTTTGCGGTTACACCATGATGGGAAACCGGGTGTTTCTTTCTTCGGACCTTCGGTATTTCCTTATAGCTTACTTGGAAGAAACTATTCTCAAAAGTCATTGTCAATTCACCTTTAAAAAAAGAGAAGGAGAAAAAAAAATTCTGGTAATTTTTTAAAGGGATTCTACATCTTGACTGTATTATCTTTTTTCATAATTATTTGAAGTAAATTAACATACGCAGATGGCAATTATTAATAGCCGGGTAGTCAATTCCTCAGTGACGGTCAATTGATATCAAATTACATGTACACATTTAATTGATTTTCAAATTATTATGAGGAAATAAAATGATTGTCGATTATTGGAATATAATTTTTGTTATACCAAATACTTGCCGATTCACGCCACAATGCACATCCTTAGGGGATAATGTTTTAAGTGGTTCACTTTTAAATGTTCCCGTATATGTCTTCAAAGATTCAAAATTGCCTTAAAGGGTAACTGAGACCAAAAATATAGGACTAAAAAAGGTAGGACTCAATTACTTGTGAGCATAAAATTAATTTAAAAAAAATAATTTCATCTGACATGATGTGGGTTACAATTTAATGAGATGAAATAAACTGTTCGTGCATGATCGACGCTTGGAGCTTATCTCCAACTACTGTTCCGCGCCTTTTCAATGCCTGTGCGTTCTATCCATCCCTTTGCTTTACTTTATTAGCTTAATGCCTTCGTATAAACCGTCTTTTGATTTAGCATGAAAAATAATCCGCTTTAAAAATACAATATTTTAACAACGTAACACATTATTTAGCGAGCACATTTTTTTTGCCTCAGACACCATTTAAACAGTCACTATTATTAATAATAATAATAACAATAATAATTGAATTTATATAGCGCTTTTTCCAGAGGATACAAAGCCTTTTAGAATCCTCATGGAAGGTCAATTAGAGTTCTTTAGCACATAACGAAGGCTTTGGGAGGATTCAAAATAGAATAGTTCCAATAAGCATATTGGTATCTTTTCCTACGATAGACAAATGAACATAGTTGACTAACGTATACAGGTTTTCCCGAGCATGCCTATTTTATAGATAGATAGATAGATAAATTTTATTTCAACACGGTAAAAAACCCAAACAGATCCATAGTCTGGTTTACATTGGGGCCATGACATTGGCAGAATATACAAGGTAAAATGGCACTATGATTAAAATACATATATAATATAAATTAAGAACAGAACAAGTCAATAAATACAGAATTAAAACATTTGTAAAATGGAAATTAAAACGGAAAGTACACAGAAAAATAACTCTTAAACTAAAATATGTTATCAATCTCATCATGAAATTTCGCAATTTTTCAAGGAAATTGGCGGGGAGATTGAATCTTTGATCTCGTTGAGTTTCTTAAAGTAAATACGAACGTGTTGAAAACCTGAGTGTGTGGATCTGATGATATTTGTATCAATTACTACTGTCAGGCGTGATCTTAGAATAGTCAATCTCCTTTTACCAGTCAGTTCTATAATTGTCTCGGTTAAACATTGACTCGTATCATTCGCCTATTCGCCACGAGGCGAAAGAGATTTGTGTATAAAGCCTCAGTCCCACCTAGGTAAATTTGATTACAATTATTTACGATTTATGAAATTGAAATGATTGGTAACCATTTACTCAGTTTTCAAGCAAATACAGCGAAAACATTGCCAGCATTTGTGATTATTTACAAAGAGTTTGCGAATGCGTTGCAATAATAAGCGATGCAAATACCATTTAATTTGAAATTAACTTGCGACACATTGCGAGGTCGTTGAGACAAATTGCGGCAGATTTGTTACATTTTACAAACATTTACGACATAATGACTGCTTGCGATTGTGAATGAATGTCTACGAATTATAAAACGCAATCATTCGTAAACATTACATGCGTTTTGAAAGGAATACATTTTGTGAGTATTTGTGAATACTTCCGAAGAATTTGTGAATGTTTAACGTTATCATGCCGTTTACATCCAATTTTTATTAACGATGAAGTTACGATATATCGTAAGGTCCTGGAAACAATTTGTTACGGCTTCGGAAGAATTTGCAACCTCCAATGCGATGAATTTCGCACTGCCCTCCTCGGCAGAGCTGCCTCAGGCCTCTTATCAAGACTGCGAAGTATCCGCGAACCCTCGTAAACCTTCGTAATTATTCGGCACATGTTCGTACTTTGTCATAACAGTGGATATTCTTATATATATTGAATGTTGTGATGTTTTCGATATGTTCACAAATAAAACAAATCAATTGCAGTCTATTTACGACGGTTTGTGATTTGTAAGGCACTCGCAAAATTTTACGATTTTTTTTAACACGTTGAAAATGTTTAAACTTGAATCATTTTGTGAAAACGTTCCAAATATTTACGAATATCAATTTGCAATGATTCGCAATATGAATTCGTAATGATTCACCAAATTGTACATTTGCGAATATGAAATTTCGATAAGTATTAGGAATGCTAACGAAAGTAATAAGGAATCATTGGAAAATATGTTAGGAGTATTCATAATTACAAATCGCAATGATCGTTATGATTCGTCTAAGTGGGACATGGGCATCTTGACATTGCCCGTTGAAAGGCATCTAAAGCGCAGATATGATAGAATGAATATAGGGTGTGGGGATATTCGTTATCACGTATATATCCAGTTCCAGATTTTCCACTGAATTAAATCGCAGGCAATGATGCACCTCTGTCACTTTGCATTATATTTCAGTGTCCTCTTCTCCGGAATGGATAGTTTATTAATGAACCATTGTGTAATCAGCAAAATGTGTGTGGTTGTGCATTTAGGCGCCATTTAGTAAACACGTCACCATGGACGCTTTAATCGTGAAACGTTAATTTACGTGGTGGTAACAATGAGAAGAGCTTCATGTATTGATGATGCAGTGGTGATGGTATTGGTGATACTCTGGACTCAATTTTTCCACTTCAAAATCGTTATCTGATCAGTACTCGATATAGGGTCATGGTAAAATGCACGATTTGTTACAAGCAGGCAGTTCGATATGTTGTGCTCATGACGCCATAGTGTTGAACGGATAACTATATAGATCTACAAGTTGCTGGTCGCAGTTTCATACATGTGTATATACAGACCTCTGTGTATATAGTCGCACTTTCACAGAGAATGTTTTCCTACCAGACAGCAAGATATAACATGCGGGTTATAAAAAAAAGTGGAAGGATTTTCAAATAGCAAAATTGTTTGCGGGGCGTTTCTATTTGTTCTCCAGCATTGTACGCTTTTCTTCCGTTGATGATTCTATATATTCATTGAAGGTTCATGGAAAATATTGATCAATTTACCGTTACCAGCATGTATACTGTGGATGAGAACGCCTCTTTATATCTTGATCCATGGACATAGTGGAAATCAAATGTTGCTGTTTAACAAGTTAAACCGGTGGAAACATTCGACATGAATTGTGACGATCCTCCTCCACTTTAAGGCTACCCTACACAAGCACGTTTCGATGATGCATTTCCTGCAATGTCGGGTCGTTGCGCACCCCTGACTTCCCCAGAGACAAGGGGGAACACTAGCACTGTACTCGCTGAAGACAACTGCTGCTACGTGATGTCTACACATAGATTAAGATACACCATGAAGACAGGCATGGGGAGGAGGAGGGTTCGACGACGAGATACTTTATTCTTTGTAGCTTACGATCATCCGTATATTGTGTTTATTTTGATTGGCTTCCTGTTGCTGACGTCTGTCGCGATCCTGTACAATGCCTTACCGGTCTCTTCATTCGGACAGGGATTATGCGCCAAGATGTGGTTTACTTACACAAAGCGTATGTACACTTGCATGTATACTTACGTAGCAACAGAGTCATTCGGAGTGCATGTGTATAACCATCCAGTCTGCAACTTAAAATCATGACACTTTCGCTACCACTCACTGTTTCTCTTGCTCTTTCCCTAGTATTCATGTCTTCATTCACGTCATACATCCGTATTCTATAACATTCTCTTCATTTTCATTCAGGTTTATCGCATTCTGTAACCTTCTAGCAATTTTCTATCCCTACCCCAGGCCTGTCACATTCACTATTTTCCATTTGTCCTTTCCCACTCTCTCTTTCTTTATGTGTTCCTTGTGTACTTTTACTGTAGTCATATTTCTATCAATTTCCCTCTACTATTTCAACGTTTTTCTCGTTCATTAGATCCATTCCACTCAACTCTTTCATCGACACTCCGCCCCATCTGTACACTATTATACCTAAATAAATTTGATTTACTGATACCATGTGACACGACATAAACTGCCTGAATTTGATCTGAGATTACAGACAGCCCGTATATATTTATGTATCTCTTTCAAAACTCATAAACAAATGTGACACATATTACAGAATGACATCATAATGGTTATCACGTTCCAGTTACGGACTGTCTCCACCCCATTTCATATCTATCATTTTACATAATTATACATTCCACGTAATCACAATGACTATTATCTATCAGTGTACGTCTTGAATGCTAATTCAAGATGTAATAATATATATTTGTACACATCTACATGTAGTTTCTATATTTTTCGAGGGATATACACTCAGCAAGCTCTGCTTTTTAGTATACCCCTCCATTTCCAGTATATCATTATTTCTTTTGGTGTTAGATCCCACTATTATACCACATGTTTACTCTTAATGTATGAATTTATGTATGTATCTTGATTTATTTGGAACTTTGTAATTTATTTTCGTTATATTTTGATTTGATTGGAAATGAAAAAAAAATAAACTGAAAACTGAAACTGAAACTAATTATATCAGAATAATTTTAGTATACTACAATAATGTGCTGGATATGATTTTTAATGTATGACATAAAGTCAAAGGCAAAAACAAAGGATAAAAAAGATAACATGGCTTGTTAAATTCGAAATAGGCAGTCATTCATTGTTGGGCTGCACTTTGAGGACCTCACTTTGTGCATGTCAGCCCGTCGACAGGGAGGAAAGACATAATCTTGTGTGTGCTTTGCTTCGTTTTTTTTTTTAGCACCGAGCCCCCCCCCCTCCCGAATCCACAGGTGATGATCTTCAAAAGCATATTTCGATCATCTCTTGAAACATAAACACCCAGTAAATTACCAGTGACATTCAGGGTGATTCATTTTAGGCTATAGATTTAAAGTAATCCGAATAATTTTGTGTAAAGGAATGCCTTCTAAAATATCAAAAACTAATTTTGATGTATTCAATGTAAATACTCGCTGTGGACTCTTTATGTATTTACAGCAATGTTCTGTCTAGGGAAGTAGTCAGAGCAGTATTTATTTTCTCATCACACACATACAATAGGCGCGTCTCCAGGGTGACACTTGAACGGAGCGAAATGCGTTCGAAAAAATGTTCTCAGAAGCACAATTAAAAGAGAGAGGAAGATCCACCCTTCCCATAGCTGAGCTGAAAAGGGGTTCTCCCCTTTTTTGCCCCCCCCCCCCTCCCTGAGCCTAACGATGTTTTTTTTCTTTTTTTTCAAAAAAAAGTACGGGTCGGCCGCCCCCTCCCACCCCTGGATACGCACCCCGATAGAACAAATATGCCGGATATTCTCTTTCTAAAAATTTTACGGGTCGGCCGCCCCCTCCCACCCCTGGATGCGCGCCCGGATAGAACAAATATGCCGGATATTCTCTTTCTAAAAATTTTACGGGTCGACCGCCCCGTCCCACCCCTGAATGCGCGCCTGGATAGAACAAAAGTGCTGAATATTCCTCAGAGATTAAAGCAAAGCATGGCGCTCTGTCTTGATCAGAGATGGGGTGTACTATGAAATTCTAATGATTCGTGTTGGTGCATCTGCAAATTCTTCGATTCGATTCATGGCTGCACGTGGACATGGAATTCGTCAAGACTAGATATGTGCATCTATTTGAATATGTAGTAATATTAGATTGTATATTGTTAATACGCTAAGAGGAGCCGTAGTGTAGTGGTTCTAACTCTCGCCTTTCAACCAGAGGGTCGTAGGTTCGAATCCCACCTATGGCGTTAATTTCCTTCAGCTAGAAATTCATCCACATTGTGCTGCACTCAACCTAGGTGAGGTTAATGGGTATTTGGTAGGAGTTTATTCCTTGAAAAAGCTGATGCACCTGTTAGCTGCACTGCTAAAGCCATGGTAATAATGCTGTAATCACTGGTAATTGTATAGTGTTTAGAGAATTATAATGAAGAGTTTTTTTTATATTTATAGTGAATTATAATGAAGAGTTGATAAGCGCTATATAAAAGCCGTTCATTATTATTATTATTATTAAAAAGAGAAGTTAAATAAAAAAAATAATAGAAAGAAAAAAATAATTAATAAATAATTAAAAAAAAAAAACACCCCCTAAGTCTTGAAAGCATATTTTGTATGAATTCAATTCATTTTTTCAGGGATGCCAACATTAAAAATTACTTCTTGATACTGATAAATCATGAGTCAATATCATTACACACATATATGCATGCAAATGGAAACAACTTTGAGAGTGATAAAAGACATAAATGAGCGAGTCTTATACTATCAAAGACTGGGTGTTGGCAGCTCTGCATTACTTGAGAGTAGACTGTTATAAGATAGTGGTGTTGAGTTTTATTTGAGTTAATTCTGTGTTAATATTAACAAACAACAGTTGATAACTCACTTGCTTCTGAACAGTGATTTAGAGAACCTGTAATTCTTATTATTTGAACCATTTTCTTTAAATTTTGTCTGCACTTAATCGAAACGTTCAGCAGAAGAGCGCTGACGCAGCTTCTGATAATTTGTTTCGCTTTGCGTATAACTTGGGACCGAGGAGCATAATATTGACTCACCCCTGCTGCACCCCTTTATTTACTGTAGAATTTTTACCAAGAATTGCATTATTGACCTTTAACCCTATACTTTTATAATTGACTTTCCCTTAATAAATCACTCCCTGTACTCTAACACCGCCCACTCTCGTTATAGAATATAATTTATCACACTATATATTTTTTTTTCATTTCGCAGCTTCCTATGTCGGCTGTTATCCTGATGCAATTCAGCCGGGTCAGCGAACGCTTAAAGGGGCTTTCACCACGGACCTTCGTAAAATGACAATCGAAACGTGCCTTCAATACTGTACTAAAAGGTGAGTTAAAGACTTGGTCTTGACTAGACAATTCTTGTTTTAATTAAAAGGAGAATAATCAGACGAACGGATAAAAAAAAAAGATTGAAGTAAATCCGACAAGAAATAAGAATGTTATGAATATTTCAATGATATGACTGAACAGAGAGAATTCCTAAATTACTGTACGCAATATGACGTAACATGTGACTTTTGGTCACGTGCTTATGACGTGGATCATGCACTTCCTGTGCGTAGGCTTATTGTAACTTATTGTTTTTAAAAATCTGTTTTAATCCGTCACACTTATTTCTTGAAAATATTCAAAGCGTTAATCAATAAATGTGCTTGTACCCATGTACATATACTACTTGAAGAGAAGTGCATGATATACGTCAGAATCACGTGACCCAACGTTGCCAATTTTACCGATTACAACTATTGGATTATATATTTGAAATACTCATAACTTTCTTATTTGTTGTGCAATTTCCTTCAAACTTTTTTTAACCTGTTCGTCTGATTTTTCTGCTTTCAATCAACACAAGATTTTCCTGGCCCAGAGCAGGTCTTTAAGATTGACAATCGAAACGTGCCTTCAATAAAGATGGGTATACATAGGGCTTGTCTTCCATAAAGCTGTGTGTATGTCTGATCATTTACACATGACTGTATACGAACGACTGGTAATCCTTTCGATTTAGCACCAGGGGTTATCATCCAGTGCGAGAAAAAGATCACCAATCGTTCGTATACAGTCGTCCGAGATCCACGCACAGCTTTATAAAACGCAACCCGGGAGCCCAAACGTGCCTTCAATACTGTACTTAAGATGAGTTTATAATGGAAGTCCAACCGTGCGTGTAATACAGTACAGAAAGGTGAGTTTACACTGCCATGCTCTCTCCAACTACTATGGTGTGAATTAAAAGACCAATTATGTATGTTTGCTATGTCAGTCTAAAGGCGTTCGAACAACGCGAGCGGTAAATTCGATTGGTTGTAACTCCGAAATGCATGCGTTACATAAACATATGTAGACTTTTGATAATAAGTTGATACTGAATCATGTTTTCAATGAATTCAAGGCGCGGACGATATACTCATCATTAACACGTGTTCTCAAAGATCGATGAATCATACACTAAAATAGTTCTTATGATATGCAAGCGGGATACACTTGATATAAATTTATGAAAAAAAGTCTGCCGTATGGCAGAGTGGTCAAAGATTTCCTTGAAGTAAAAAAAACACAGTCTGCTCGAGTATTCGTATGAGGGTTCAAACAAATTTACAACTAAACGTTTATTTTCATATCGAAAGGTAAACTCTCAAAGCGTTACTCAGAGTTCTGCCAAAAACTGCACAAACTATGCTCAAGTGCAAAACAAATTCATGTCAGACAAGTAAATTGAGTTATGCCTCATTGTTTGCCTTTTATATGTGTACCCATATTGTGGTCGAATTATGATCTGGTAAATTAACCTATATTATCGGAGATTATGTACACTAAAATGATTGTACAGGTATTGTGTACGGTATTGGAGAATTCAGTCATTTTTGTATCATTCATTTCCCGGTAAACTGCGGCTTGATTGTAAAGATCATCAATGTAAGAAAATAAATTTCACGAGATTTCGACAAGTAATTGCCCAAATTTAAGTTGTCGGCATTAAACTTCAACCTCAGTTAAGAACTTATGATTACATAGCCATCTGACAAACGGTTTTGACACAATGCTCTGGTATGTCGCGAGTTCGAATCCCGTGCAATTACTACGTACAGTCAAACCTGTCCACAGTGGTCACCCCAAGGGAAACAGAAAAAAGTGGCCACTGTAGACAGGTGGCCTCTATAGACAGTGGCCACTATAGACAGGTTTGACTGTCCTTGTTTTTTAACCGCTCACCAATGCTCATATAAACATTTTAAAACACGAATTTTTCGTATCCCAACATGGATAAAGAATATTCAAATTATTTATCTATCCAATACAAAATCATTCAATTAATTACAAATTTTTCGTTTGTATAGCCTGGTTTGTTGAAGAGAATCGAATTTGTATTTAATACATTTAGTTAATATTTTTTATGAACGAGGAAATGACGAAAAAGAATCATATAACTAGCATGATAGCAGTGGATTTAAAACGAAACTCTCTATGTCTCTATATACAGTAGTATAGATTTCTTAATGATATCAATATCATGAGAAAATAAGAGCCAGGCGATTATTTAAGTTTATGTAAGAAGACAAAATCTACCCGTTGGAACAGCGAACCCATTTTTTTGTAGCTAACTAGCCTCGGTATATGAATTCCTTCCGATATATATATATTAAACTGTTTGAATAAATGACACTATAAGAATACTGTGCTTTCGGATTACAAAATTTTAAATTAATTAACTTTTAGAATAAGAAACCTTGGTAGAAATCAAACATCAGCATTTTCTTACCCCTCTAGTTTCTTATAGCAGTACGTTTCTCTTGTATCTTATCTTTTCTTTATTATTTCTCTTGTCTTTGTCTATTTTTTTCACGATTGAATTGTTATTCTTTTTCTTTAAATCAATAAAAAAAGAAAAACATCTTTTTCTGGCTCTTTCAGTCTTTCTATCCTTCTTTTCCATCTCTCCATCGTTCTCTTCATCTGTCCATCCATCTACTTTTTGCTCTCTACCTATCACCCTGGACCTACACTGCAAAAACGCTGGTGTTAAATTTAACACCATAGGTCCACACCAGAAAAGTGTTAAAATAATATCATGTATAATATATGATACTATTTTAACACTTTTCTGGTGTGGACCTATGGTGTTAAATTTAACACCAGCGTTTTTGCAGTGTATGTAATTATTCCTGGTAAGATGACCAGTCCTTTAATCTGAACACGTCTAAAGGCACGCATAGAATGAGCTGTAAACCATAATGAATAATTTCATTCCAACTCCATATAGTATTCATGAGGTACGTGCGAAACGCGACAATCTCATGCGACACTAAATTACACTTCTAATGATACGTACATTATCTGGCGATGTATTAAGGCACATGCTACCCATTCTTATATTTACCCACGCAAGAAATGCTCGTGACTCGGTGAATCATTGAAGAAAAAAAAAACTCTAAAAATACCAGGCACGTCGCTAATTAAGCTAAGTTCAAGTTCAGATTCGATCTTTTGTCCTGACTGCAGGTATTCGATGAGCCTATAATATAATTGCTTAGAACTTCTCTCACAAATTGCATTATACTCGGAATATATGATTACAGAATATTTCATGACTCTGGATGAATAAACAAGAAATTTAATGATTCCTTAATTGATAAAGGTGTTGATGAAAGAAATATTGATACGTTATTGGGAGAAAAGAAATTATAAATTATAACGTCATAAAACGTGACAAAATGCTATTTATAAAATGCAGTTATCTATTTCGATATCTAATGCTATTCAAATTTAAACAGCCCCAAACCTATTTTTCGCGTTAAATTTCCGTGTTACTTGGGCTTTATAAATCTGCTCGTCTGATCTTCCCCTTTAACAATAGCAAGATTTTTGTCTGAGGATCCCTTCTTTAAGAAGTATGATACAATATGCATTGCACTATCATAAAGCCCGACTCAGCTTACTTCTCAATGTCATTATGATGCAGACAGCTCTATATTTCGATCGATCGTATCCAGTTTCAAACATCGGATGCTGAAATGAAATTAAAACCGATGACGGCCCACATCTATCAGCAACAAAAGAAAACCATACATGCTTGTTGTATCAAAATTAATTAAAAATAACTCTTTGCTTGGTACTTTAAATTTGATATTCGAAACAAGGAAATAAGGCCGGTATGCTATTGATCTTCATGCCCGCATCAATGCCCCAAAATAGATTGAAATACAAAATCAACAAAATAAAAGCGAATATATATGGTCAATAATGAATTATCATGTTCAATCGCCCATGGTAGAATCGGTCACTTTAAGGCCCCGGTCACATAGGACCCCGGAAGCAACACGATTAAACACGACTCTTTGTTAATTCACAGTTAACTGCCTCCGAACAAAGAATCATGTTACTTCCGGGGTCCTAATCATGTGACCGGGGCTTAAGGTATTGATATTCTGAATGGAAATTATCAATTTTGAACAGACATTCCCGCTTCATTATATTTCATAGTCGAGGATTTGAAAGCTATCGTCTCCAGGACAAAGGAAAAAATAACAATGCAAGGTAATTTGATGATTGATTTTGATTGATTATTTTATCATTACTTTATGGAGATGTAATCAGGCAGAGTGGATAGATAGTAGCCCAACTGAGCATAATTAGGATCACAAAATGATAATTCCTAATGACATGTCAAATACAGTAAAGATCGGAGTTGAAGAAAAAAAATATGTAGAACAATAAACAAATATTTTTAAACTTTTGATTATGTGAAAACACAATTTCAATTAATTGGTATATCAATTTATTCATTGTTGGTATAAACCGAATATCGACCAATTTCTCATGCTGAAGAGATTAATTCTCAAAGCTCGAAACCTAAATCATAATGCTGATATGAGAATTAGAATATAGATTATTGAAATATTAACAACATAGAATAATATTAACTGTCAGAATTCGAACATTATTTCAATATTCTCTAATTCAACTTTAGAAACGTTTAAAGATTCCGGAAGCAAAATTTTATTTTGTAAAGGTCAATGACTACCTTATTACTTGTTTAATTTCAATAACGTTTAACTTTTGGTGAGATTTTGAACTGTATGTTCAACAGTAATATAAGACGTTATTTTCAATGGAAAATGGTAGAGCAAGCACTTATTTGACAATTTAAATGGATGACTTGTTTAATCTGAACAAAACTAGCTGCCCAAGACCACTGCAAAGTTCCTGAACCCCTTGTTGAGTTTTGAATCTCGGTGTTTTTAAACGGGCTTGAACGTTCTCATCCGTCTCATATAGTCCGACCTACTATCTTTTGTGTTGGATATGGATAGCATCTTCAGAAAGCATGTTCCTGTCGATTCTCTTTTCTGTTCGGAAGCATCGCTTTCTGACGATTGCTTGAAGGCATGATATCTGATCAGAGGATTAGGTGTGTCAGGGTTGGTGGCGTCCGAAGGGTGGGGGAAAGGTCTACAGCAGTCTGTCTCGATATCCCACACTCCTTTAGTTTCTAGCATGTCATATGGGAGGAATGGTTGTGTGTGTGTGTGCGCGCGCGTGCGTGTGTGTGTATGTGTGTTTGTCTGTGAGGTTGCTTTTTGTGAATGTAAGTGTATGTGTGTTTGTCTGTGAGTTTGCTTTTTGTGAATTTAAGTGTATGTGTGTTTGTCTGTGAGTTTGCTATTTGTGAATGTAAGTGTATGTGTGTGTGTATATATATATATATATATATATTTGTGAGCATTTTGTGCTAATTGCCTTCATCACCAAGTATCAAATTTCTCTTTCTTTGTATTAAATATAAAGAAGGAGAAATTCGATTCTGATTTTCCACTGTTTTTAAATATGTGGGTGGATAATATGGTGGTAAATGATTGCGAAAGTCATGCAATATGTATTGATATGCGTATGTATGTAGGTATGTGTTTATGTGGAAAGCTTGCAGACATGATTTCTCATCAAGCGAGTCGGGTTGAAGGCTTGCATGGTCTTCAGTTGATGTATCCACGTACATACATGTACCTGTGTACGTAAGCTCTCTCGTCTGACGTGGGATAGATGATTGTGCGTGGTATATACGGGCGTGCGTGTGTGTATATATTCATATGGGTGTACGTGTATATATACAGGTGTGTATGTATGTGTGTGTGTGTGTGTGTGTGTAGTACGGGTGTACATGTGTATGTACGGGTGAATGTGCGTGTGTATATATGGTTGTGCGTGTATGTGGGTGTGAGTGTGTATACATGGTGTTGCGTGTGAAATGATCTAAATAGTGCATGTACGTGTTTGTGCGTGATTGGGGATGGATAATTACTTGTTTTTATCATCATTTATGTTATACACTCTAAAACAACCTAATCATTTTTTTATTAGATCGTCTTATGATATTATTATAGAAACTAATCTTTCTGAAATGGATTTATAATCATATGTGACTTGTATTAATTTTTTTTTAATTGAATCTAATCATTTTGATTAGATTTCCTATTCGTAATTATAATAAGATTTCCACATTAAAAAAAAAATGATTAGATTTCCAGGTGTCCCTGTTTGTATTGTTGTCCTAATCAAATTTGATTAGATTCTAATAAAATTTGATTAGTTTGTTTTTAGAGTGTATATTTATCTTGATGTTTCTTATTTTTTTCATAAAATATGTGGTTACACGGGTGCCTTACTGGGGTCGAATAATTGCATGCGCGAATAATTGCATGCGTGCCTTGAGGTTTTGCCTGTGGTCGTGTGTGTGTATATGTACATATACTTCTCATATTGTGCACGTGAGTGTGAGTTCATTTATGTATGTGTGTGTGTGTGTGTGTGTGTGTGTGTGTGTGTGTGAAGTGATTTCACATGTGTGTGCATGTAGACTTTAGTATATGGTATGTGTAATACGGTTAGTTCTTATTGTATAACGGTCTTCTTCACCAGCTCCCTCCCCAGTCTCTCTCTCTCTCTCTCTCTCTCTCTCCCTCTCTCCCTTTCTATCAAAATGTGCGTGGGTTTGAATTGGAGCACATTTTATTTGATTTAGAGTGGGTGGACACATGTAGAGGCATTCACGTATCTGCAACATCTCAATGCATTTGTCCTTCTTTGTTCTTGATACTCACTGTGTGACCCACTTTTTTCATCATTCACTCTTGATATCTCAATCTCCTTTTTTATGTCTGACTTTCATTGGGTTTCATTTACTATTTGAAACTGACACCATAGAGGCAAGGAATGCATTAGACATGCACCTTACGTATCCAATTACAACTGAAATTCAATAGCCATGCAGCCATATTCTGATATTCAATCTGATATCTCCTTATACACCCAATTTGTATTCATTAATTCTAAAGCTCCCTTGACGATAAAATCAATGTCGATGGCCTTGCTTTATTGTCTAAAGATGAATAAAGTGTATGCCCTTTTTCATGCCGCTCGAATGTCGAATTTGTATTACAGAAAGTGAAATAATGTGTGGTCCAATGAATATGTATCTTATTGAAGCATTTGATATTGTGTTTGCATGTGCAAATGTTGTTATTCATTTTCTGATATACCGTACTTCAACAAAATCAATTTCCACCCTCACCCCACCCCCTCCCTCTCTCTCCCATCATCATCATCATCATCATCACCACCATCAATTCATCATCATCATCATCATCATCATCATCATCATCATCATCATCTTTTTTAATCTACTTTTGCCCAAAAAGATTGATAATTTTAACCTTCCTCCCCATATCTTCCTTTCTATTCTTTCACACCCATCTCCACCTCACATTTCTCTTCCACTCACTTCCGTCTTCTCCATACCTGTCTGCCTTTCTTGAAACCTTAGCCATGCTAAGCCTCCGAAGAGTTCCTTTGAAAGCATCTCACCTTTGCAACCCTATGCAAACCATATTCTCGTATAGCAGAAAATATGATTATGTGCAAGGATATCATAAAGCGTTTTGCCGGGTTAATTGCATGCACGCTGTGCTCTGCATTCGGAAACCCTACCCCGACACATACCACACGTGACTTGCACTCGGCATGTGTGCGAAAATGGCGCCGAATACTACGGGAGGGCATGGTGTGCAGCGCGGCGCCAGCATACCCCGGGAGACAGGTGGCGTTAGACCGTGCGGGGCATAATCGTTTCCCTCTCTCTGATTTCATCTTAAGGGCTCCATTGATCTAATTGGGGGCGGAAATAGTTGCCTCATGTTCTCAGCAGGCTACCTCACCCCTCTTCTTCATGTATGATGGTAACTTGGGATGAGGACTTGAAAAGAAAATTGATATGGGGAAGACTACACGGATGCTATGACGACATCACTACATTATAAACGTCACGACTAGGAGAGATGACAAAATAGACATCACTCATTCAAATGTTCACACTGGCTCTGAAAACGAGGAACGAACTTTGTTTCAATACTCACATTGAGTCATGTGTGTTGCTATGTCAGTGAATAAAGCGTCCTCTTTTCACGAAGTAACGGTACCCAAAGAGGAGTGTTGATAAAGACAGATAATTCTTACAGAACAACGCAGGCATCATATTGAAATACGCGTTAATGCTATACAAAAGTACATGTTCCAATGACATTGTAACTATGGTGATAGTTTCGTGCAACCTTCCCATTTGACGACTGTCACTTCTTGAAAACATGGAAATGGCATTTGTTAGATATGCATCACACCTAAAGTACAAATTACAAATTAGCATGAAAATCACTATCCAACCCAAGGGGTTTAAAGGACCATGCCACCTAAATACAAAAATCGAAATCGGCTGGTATAATTGAAAAGATAACCAATAGAATTGTATGGGTTGCGTGAATACTTTGATGTCCTCGTCAGATGCCGCCAAATGTCAGTGATGCGGATAGTACATCAAACAATTTATGAAAGTTTTGATGCGCAGCAATATTTAGGGATTTCTGAACTTATGCGGTAGATTTGCAGTTGTATCGATTCCGACCGGAAATTATTTACAAATTTTTATTTCATCCCATTGGAAATAAGTATTTCGGCTTTCATTGATTGATTGATTGAGAAAAAAAGTGAAAATAAAACATTTAGAAATAAACGATTGGCAACACACTGCAAATCAAGAATAACAAAAGTATAAAAATGGTAAAGAGAAGAAGAAAATACTTCTGGATAGCCCATAATCAGCAGCACTCATAGCGCTGTTCGTCTTCCTTGGCCTTTCGTTGTCACAGTATACTTATATTCATGAGTTAAATCAAATCAAATCAAATCAAAATAAAGTATCAATGTGATCAACGTGATTACAGTCGTCCTTTGAAAATGAAAATACAAATATGTTGAACTACATTTATTGAGTATTATTTTCCCCAATATGCTATCTGTCTATTTGGGTGACACTTCAGAATACTGTGTGAAGCTTTTCAAGTTTTCAGCGAGCAGTTTTCTCGGTAATCGTTTTAAGGATCCTGTTATTTGTTAGTGTATCAGTTTAATATTACTTAGCAGAAACCCAAAGAAATCGAGTTCAAGATTAATGATATCTTAGCCAAGAGTTGATCGTTTGCTGTAAGGACAATGTTGTGCATATAGTGGTAATGCTTGAAATATCATCAGCTCATGCTTAAGTTCTCAACAATAGATTGCAAATTAATACCCAATCATCCAATCTCCTGAGAGTGTTTTCAAGTGATTTTTTTCTTCGAAACAATTCATTTGAATAGTCTAAATGTTGAACTCATTATCTCTTGGTTCATAGTAAAATAATATTAAAACTTGCTAATGATCGATCATAAGAAAGGTCGAGTCGCGTCGATCACGAAAAACTGTATTGTATTGTATTGTGAACGAGGTTTTTATTATTCTCATATTTTTTTACATATTGTATTTCAAATTAACGGGAAATCTCAATATCTCAGTTATTTTCAAATTATTCTTGTAAATATATTCATCTATCTATACCGGCAGCTATTGCATTTAAGATACAATAGGTATGGATATATACTGTGCGTCTGGAGTATAAATCTTGTGCAGCTGGAGCAGTTGGCACAGACGAACTGAAAAATATCATGATTGATAGGAGTAACTGGAGGATTCATACCAGTTCTCGGCAGTTTAGCCGACCTGGGGCCGATTGCACGAGATAGTCTTAGCTATTCTCTTCATGCTAAGGCGTCTTAAGTCTTTGTGCCACCCTCTTAACATAGTCGTATCAACGCAAATTTCTATGTAATGAGGGTGGCACAAGAAATCAAGACGTCACAGCAAGAAGAGGATAGCTAAGACCATTTCGAGCAATCGGACCCAGGTAGGTAGATAAGTATTTAAAATGAATGGGACATTACAAGAAGCGTATACAATGACATCAGGAAATTGCAAAAGCAAGTTTTAATAATATTTTACCATGAACTAAAAGAAATTGAGTGTAACATTTACACTATTCAGCTGAATTGTTGTAAAGAGGTGGTGAGTGATAAGTTGAAATCTTCATCTTAAATTTGGCGCCCCGGCCTCCTGGGGGCTGAGCTAAAATTTAGCGCCCCCCCCCATGAAATGAGTTATTAGAACGATGTGTTTTCTGAACTGCCCACCAATGGAGCAGTCACACCTACTGATTCCACCCTGATACCAAGGTGAGTTACGTGATCTTAAATTCCAACTATGAACTATAGATTATTGTTTTTTAAAAGACACTGTCACACATTGGAGTTGCACAATTTAAAAAATTCTCAAACCAAGCTGTCTGTCCTATCTAAATATATTCAGATAGATGAAAAATCAATAGAGGATCCAAAAATAAAGAAAGTTATTCATGCACTATCAAGATATGTACATTGAATTACAGCGTCAGGATGACGCATTAATTCCTGTACAAAGCCTATGGAGGCGACGTTTTAGATTTCCCTTGTTTCAAGCACTAAACGTTGATTTTAAAGCCTAATATTTTGATTTGATTTGATTTATTTTATTTCCATTTCAACATCATTTTCACAATTTTAACAACAAATTATAATCATTTGCAAGAAAAACAAAAATATTTACAAAGACAGGTCATGATACATAATGTTTGAAAAGCAGGTGATAGAGAGATGGAGGGGCATGCCGAAAAAGCGAGGCTTGTAGAACGCATGCCCCTTCTTACATTTTCCCAGTTTAGTTTATATGCACCATCAACCTTCCAGATAACCTCTAGAATCTGGCAGTTGAGAATGTTTTTAAATGAAAACAATGTTAAACAATGCCTTTAATCAATGAATTTATGCAATTTATATTGAGAAAAACAACCCTAAAACAAAAGCTCTCAATCGGAATAAGACAGTAATAATTACAAGTTTGTTTATGCGGTATGGGAGCAGAATGGAATCAAACTGTTGGTGTGACTGCGCTGTAGCTATATCTGTTCCTGGAACTGAGCACTCGTACTGAAATATCATTTTCTTTAAAACAAACAACAGAACTTGTGATACCATACAAATTTAAGGATTTCCCCCTTTCTGAGATGCTACGTAATACTCCCACACTATACTAAACACTCATCTGATAAAAAGATATTTTATAAACATTCATCTCGTGATAACCTATCTGCAATCAGCAAATTTTGATCAGAAATGTTGATAGGGTTCTTTGAAAGGAATATTCAATGAAGTGAAAAATTAGGTATATACCCCCTCCAATATCGTTTATTGGGTTATTGCGTTAATAGAGTATAATTATTGCTCTTCAGATAAAAGTTATTCAAGTGTTCATATCGCGTCCTCTGATCAATGATGCATAATTATTAAAGAAAAGAGAAACACTTCTCTAGACGTATTACTGACATCATTACCCGCTCTCATCTATTAATGAAAGCAATTTCAATTTCTCACTTCTAGATGAAAATTCTTTCAAGTGCATTGTGGTTTAAATTACTTCAGCTGAAGTACTCTTGATAATTTCTGAAAGATAATTAATTCCACCATAGCACTTCAACGAAGATGATCAAGTACGGCAAGAATGATAATAAATAATATAAATAGCCTAACAATCAATAGATTCGGTATACAAGAACGCGACACTTTAAACACTAAACGTATTTTGTGAAGATTTCCCATTATGAATAAACTCCCCACGTCGAATGATTTAATTAAAGTATCGTTTCTAGAAGACAGTAAACTACCATATGTCCCCCCAAAAATGACAACGGGGCTTTCAGGATTAATAACTTTTGAAAATGAATATGAAATAGATGCGGTTTGGCATGTCGAATAACTATTCATCTATATTTGGTGAAAATTTCATGAGATTTGCTTGAGTGGTTACAAAGAAATGAAGCTTTTTGTATCGGATGTCATAATTCCGTTTTGCACAAGTTTGTGAGGATAGAGACGTGCGATGCACAATGGTTATTTAAACTTCATCATCATAATCATATAAATACGTAAATAATGTCATTCAAATAATTCATGACTAGCGTGGATATTTAATTTACATATAAAAGCCCCGAAACAAAAACAGTAACATTCATTTTGACCAGTGAAACATTGGAAGTTGAAGTAACCATTGTGCTTTACACGTCTCCGTCATCACAAACTTGTGCAGAACGGAATTATGACATCCGCTACAAAAAGCTTCGTTCCTTTGTAACCACTGAAGCAAATCTCCTGAAATTTTCACCAGATATAGGTGAATATTTATATGTTCGACATGCTAAACTGCACTTATTTTTATATTCATTCTCAATAGTTATTAATCCTGAAAGCCCCGTTGTCAATTTTTTTGGGACATATGGTATCGTCTTAATATTTTCTCTGTAGGAATTAGACATTTGCAATCGAAACAGCAAGTTGTAAGATTAATTTTTTAAGAATTTTCAACAATGGAACTTTCTTCATAACAAAAGTCGAAAAAGTATCTATGCTATATGTGATGAGTTTTAGGAACATAATGCATAATAAGAAAGAAAATTAGACATGGACAAATTTGAGGGCGATTGTATACTTTGCCAGCCTAGTCAAACATTTTGTTAGCATTTCAAGTCCTATTTTCATAAATACATAATGATGTAGAGAAACAAAAAATAAATAAATGTGACGGGAAGTGGTGTAATGAAAACGTTGCAGGCTCTCTTCTGTGAATACCTTATTTGTTTCATTTGTCTCCTACACTATCTTTAAGAAGTACCTTGTTACAATACCGTGTCAAATGCTTAAACGGTTTAGGGGGAAAATCCTTTGCTTTCATGTCATAGATATTAGCATTTTATCTATGCAGATACAATGGCAGGAAAACAACACTAATTAAGCCTCACTTAGATTACGGAAATAGATTATATCCTTGATTATTCATTATAATAATAATAATGATAATAATAATAATGTCTTATTGACCCAGGGTAGCCACATTCATCTGTAAGGTAGCTATTGTCTATTCATTTAAGTATTTATTTCTTTATAGATTAATCCACAAGTTTCTTAAAGCTACAATTTGTTGGGATAGGACTATCCAATATAAACATTATTATGTACTGTCGCATGACAACCATGGCAACGTGTGAAGTGGGTCGCTGTATCAGCTCCGACCCTCTGATCAAGAGGACTATCCTCTCGAGTAATCAACGTACTGATTTGAAAAATAAGAAGGGATGAAATATAAATGAAGCTCATCAAAACGCAAACGCTGTCTGACTTCGTCTGGCTAACAGTCCATCGCGTAGATATCTACGGGTCACCGTATTAAAGGGGCATATCAATATCTTGACTTATTAAACTTGTTTCATTTTTATGTAATCTTGACATCTTTACAGGTATACATTCGACCTCTAATGAAAACATATTTTAAGATTTGTTTCTACTTTTTGCACAGCAAGGTGAAAACGGATTTTAGACAAAATGGTACTGGTGTTGTACTCTGCATGCATGCAAATTGTATTCATTTTTTTGTTTAATTTCTGGTGTTACAATAAGTTTATGGCAGAGTTCGATTGTACAGTAATTGTATCTCAGATTAACACCCTCTACCCACTAATAAAAAAAAGGTGCACAAAGGGTGTAATCCTTCCCGAGAAGTTGCAATCCGCGGAAAAACTCGGAAAGGTGCAATATTACATCTTTTTGGTGTACGCGCTCAGCAAAAAGATACACAAAGGGTTGACTACGCTAGAGGTGCAATATTGTACCATCTCCCAGCCTCAAGCGAACACTCTGATTTTGTTATGTTGTGGATTTATTGGTTGATTTATTTTCAAGTCGGCATCGTTAATGCACGGGAGGGTGGCCATAAGGACAAGCTAGAACCGAGCCTAAGCTTTTGGTTCGTACTTTTAATGGTGCAGTGTCTTTTTCCAGTTGAGTCCCGATCAAAGATAAAATTATGCTCCCTTGGCTATTTAATCTGACTATAACTGATCTTGAACAAATAGGGACACGGGGATCATAGATCTTAGAAAGCTCAGCAGGACCATAGACTGCCTTTTTTAAATCTCTATATGGCTGGACTAAGAATGGATATTAATTGAATCGAGATCTCTATGTAAAATTTGACATTAGATGGGTTTTGTGACGTGTGTGTATTATCCAAGCTACACAGAGCTCAAGAGGAAGTAATTTAAGCGAGGTTCGAGCCTATGAACCATAAATTGAAAATAGGCTCAAGGCACAGTTCAGACACTTTTACATACTAGTTTTTGTGGGGTAAAATTTCCACACAGTGATCGGAGTAATTGCCTGTGCACCTTCTATTGATTCAAACCTGCCGTATCAGAGCTGAAATAACGACCCATCTGAATCGACATTTTCCACGTCACTGTTTTCCTCATATCTCGTCACCACTTGATTTCCCTGGATCTATATTCACGCGTGGAGTTTACGCGCCAAAAAGGCCCGCGGGATCTTGTGACGTAGCACGCTGACGAGATGTCGTCTGCAGCACGATGCAGGTTGTGGGTTAGAAGAGTGCGGGGACGAAACACCTCTTCAGAAGACTTGATGTTTATATTGCTCTTCCATATGCAGCCTCATCTTCATCTGCCTCCAGGTAGCGAAGTATGGATGAGAACGGGTGAAGGGGGAGGGGTATTCATTTATTTGCCCCTTCTCAAATCGAACGTTGCAAATTAGATGTTGGAGAGAGATAGAGTGTTGGCAAAGAAAAAAAATGTATGGCAAGATAGCGACGAGTATTCAAATGCCTCCCACTGAAATGGCGTTGATGAATGAGTCTGTATTGTATTGAGAAGTTTTTACGGTCTTGTAGGTTCGAGGTTATACTCCCATTTGGAACTCCTTTAGGATGGTGACGTTGGCGTTCGGTCCAAGACACAGAAAAACCTGTGATGTAAAACCATATTCCCCCTTCTATTTTCAGATAATACTTACTACACCGCCTCCTAAAGTTGTCTAGTCTGATTCTACGTCAGGCAAATCTTCCATTCCTACACATCCATACATACCCGGCAGCCCCTATTCATGTTCTTCCCCAATCACTCCATCCCAATCCACCGTTTCATTTTCTATCCATCTCTTCCCGCATTGCGAGTACAGCATCAATAATTCCCCTGTTTGTTTTCACTGCCGCTTTCTGGAAACAGTAATAGATAAATTAAAGATGTACGATATGGCCAAGCAGGCGATTCCCTCCAGACGTCGAAAGTAATAAATTATGGAAACAGATGGGATATAACAGGAAGGCCATACGGAGCTGGATATGCCAATCATGCAATGAATATTTGATAAACGATCGCTATATGATATTGAAATCGGCGTGAAGTTTTGAATAATTCTCGCCCGCGTTCAGTCGTGAAAAAGAATGTAATTACAAAGTAAAGGAAAATCAATTAAAGGTATTTATTTTCAAAGAAAGAAAGAAAGTATGGACAGTCAGGCGATTATCTATACATAGATGATTCCTTCATACAATATGTCTTATTTCTTAGCAATTTTCAAGATTCATCTGAATGTCCCTCATTAAAATTTGGCGGCAATGCTATAAACTCTACCACGAAGGTGTGGTGTGGTAAACAAAATAACACTTACCCGGTTTTGCTCGCATTATTTACACAACTACACACCTCTATGGAAGGTGATCTTTTGTGTGTAAACTACGGTATCCCTAGCTTGCTTTCTATTGTTTGCAGTGGCAAAGCTAGCATTGTCTATTGATACCTGCCTTCAGAACTGATGATGTAACATCGAAAGGAAGAATGTAGTAATCATTATGAGAACAAATGAATTGAAAATGCAAATTGTTCATACGTTGTTATGACATGCCATTGTTTCTCATGTTTTCAATATTTTATTTACTTTTTATCTTCGCAGAAATTTTCTATTTGCGGGTCTTCAATACTATAGTGAATGTTACTGCGGTTCAATCCTCGAAAGAGAGAAGACGAACAACGAATCCTTCTGCAACCTTGAATGTTCGGGAAATAAGAGCCAAATATGTGGCGGCGCCCCCTATCTGTCGGTCTACCAGTTGAAGAACGATCCCGGACGAGCCCCCAATGTCGCAAAGCAGCCTCGGCCAGCCGGACAAGGTAGGAAGTACAATTTTTTGTAATCATTATTCTTCCAAACCAATATGTAAATGTAACTAAAAATCTGAGTGAAATCGAAATACAAGTGAAACTTTAATGATGCATCAGGCTGTATTTTCATTGAAATAGAGAGCGTTTAATGAATCTTATCGCCAGCGACAAGCAGTCATTTTCCGACAGTTACCGTAGCAACAGTCAGTGGTAGTGCTTTTCATCCAATCAAAATCAACGATTAGTCAGCGACCAATATATTGTCGCTAGTGACAAGCGTCATGAAACGTCTTACACACGTGTCATTATAGTGACATCTTTTTAAAAACTTTGCTCAGATATGTTTTGTATGTACATGTAGAGTTAAGTGCACTGCAAAGCATTCTGCACAAATACCGGATGAATATGTTGTCAGTGGCTCTTCTATTGGACATACAAATCCGAGATTGGTGCATGATTACAAAAAGTCCCTGACATAGCGACAGGTACTCTTGTATTATATCGAAATGCGTCTTCCTTTTCAATCACATGGTTTCACTGTCGTAGTTTCCATGACAGGTTCATGTGACCGAACAGTGCATGTCTGTCTGTTCGTGAAACCAGGACGATTTTATGAACCTTTGCCAGATCCCATGCCTCTGGTGACTAGTATTTTGTCCAATTTGATCATTTTATTTTGCTAAAATATTAGTGTAAACCATTTTAGAACTTGAAAATTCAAATGAATAATAATGACCATTTCACTAAATATCCAAAATTGGCATTTTTTTTAACTACAAAATCCGCTCTGTAAACTCTCGTTGGTTGCACAAAACGATAGGAGGGTGATGATATGAAATTTAAACTGTTGAAATATTTCCCTCACCACCCACTAATTGTCTGCCATTATCCTATCCTATCCCGTTTGTTTTGGTCTGCTTATAGCGTATACATCATTAGATTAAGACGGGCAGAGTGATTGGCTTTGCGTTGATTGCAGGCAAAAGATAAGATGATTCTTGTGAACAAGAAGCACCATTAGACCGCACAGTACTCACGTCTAAAGGCCGACTTATACATTTGCGTTGTTAGTCTGCCCTAGCCCAAAGAGCGCACAAAGACGCAGGTCATACGGAGGACTGACGCTCGGCGAACGCTTCTCGAGCGCAAGCCAAAATTATTATTTTTTTTCACATTCTATCGTACACTACGCTCGACATGCTCCACTCGTTTTTTTAAAGATGCCCATGTAGGGATTGTACCATATACTTTCCTTGATAAACGTAATATATTCTTCAGCAATAGTAAGGCTCTTAGAATCGCCAGTATAAAGCGTCATATGATGTTGGGTGACTTCAAGTACGGTGTTGAACGATGGTGTTGGTGTTGCAGCAAAACTAACACCAGCCTCAACACCAAACTTGAAGTCTGTGGGTGTTGGGGTTGACCTTGCAAGATTCTGACGTATTTCCGGTCGTTTATGTATCACTTCTGTAAACTGACAACGGTGTTAGAACTCGGTTTACGGACCCGTTTTGCTCTCTCAACACCAACACCAACACCGAACACCGTACTTGAAGTCACCCATTGTTGTTGTTATTATTATTACATTAGTGTTTAGTCGACACGCCCTGTTCTATTTAAAAAAAAAAAAAGGTTTGTTAATGGCCTCTGCATATGTTATTCAAGAAGAACGCCGTTTTCTGGTGTATATATAACTTTCAAGGATACCTCCATTGAGTTAATTCATAATCCAACCAACGATGGTCTGAACCCACTCCACCTCAATACATCCTTGACGAATACATTTCAGGCATTCATATGAAACAATGGAAACAAATTTCAATCCTAATTCTATTTCCTGTGGAGGACGGGTATCTCTAACGATACTAACCAAAATCATTCGTCTATATTCGGACCGATTTGATTAATTCATTCTGTGTCTGAATGCAATTACTTTTAGCGATAACGCACAAGTGCATGCAACCCTATTTAAAGGAAAGCCCGTTGCAAGCATGGCGTCCAGTTGCACTTTTAGCTATCAGAACCGTGTTTCTAATTATCATGCAAAGTTAGTGTTACTTTGAAGCAATAAAGTGCGAATATTACAAATACATCAACAATGTGTTTTTTTCTTTTGTAAGTGCTCGTCAAGTTTTTTTTACTCGAATGCGCTAAATTGATAACAATAGTAATAATAGATGCAATTTATATAGCGCACGTATCCACTCTGCGGAGTACTCAAGGCGCTTTGCATAATTATTACACTGGCTTTAGCCTGGCGTACATCAGCGCACATGTCATTCTAATTATGCTGCAAAGATGCGGGTTTATTTTGAACAATTAATCAACATACCTCTCATGTGTCTATAAACCATATTTTGAATGGTACTAGAAATTTTGATAACTCAACAGAATCCGTTTAAACATATTTTATAATTGTCACCTAAAATAACACTAAATACAAACTTCGCGAAATTAAAATGATTTCATATCATGTTATTTTGTCACACGTGGAAATTTAATTTATCGTTTCATCACAGAAAAAAATAAATAAATTAATAAAAAGGTTCAGTCGATTTTTTAGAATCCACATAGCCATTCCAATGTTACAATGTTTTTGTTTCAAATCATTCTTTGGTAACAAAATTGGCAACTGCATTCAGTATTGTTGCACTTAAATTTCAGTCTTTATGGAAGTGCAGATATAAGACGTTGCAGCCGTGGGCAAGCACAATTAGGGAGATATCTCCTCGTGTATTCAAATTAGCCACATTTATGATGTGCTTTAGGGTAAACGTATTCTCCATCCCACTTTCTGATTTTCAAAATGTATCCCAAAGGTTTCGATGACAAGGAAAATTAGAGCAATGCATTCCAAGTAGAGTTTATGACGTCAATTTTGATACCCATTGAAACTGCGTATAATTGAAGATTGCTGCATGTCGATTACCTTATTCAGGGGCGTGTAACATAAATGAGATACAGTCACTTTTGCGATCAATCGCAAGCTGTAGTACATTATTTCCCATAAACTTGCGATTAATATCACTCATTTATGATTGATTGGAAATCTTTATGTTACGGGTTCCAGATCTACCATATTACAAGTAGACACATACAGATTCACGTCAAAACCTACGCACATACGCACACACGCATATTCCCACTCACAACTCGTGCACACACATACACACGTGACCAGGTATACACACAAGTGCACGCACACACTCACTTACAAATAACCTCATATACACAGGACTGTCAATCAGTCTCGGAATATTGATTAGATATTTCGTATTGCCTGGCTTATCTGCGTACAAACGAAAATAACAGTACAGACTGTTATTGTTAAAACAGGACGTTATTTCAAAGGAAGTATTGATCTTTTATAGAACATAGGATAAAAATGTGAATATAGTTTCGTGCCTTTGTAATATTTCAAACATATCAACAAGACAGATTATAATGAATTTTTACCCAGGTCATGTCATATGTAAGTTATTAGTCAGGTTTCTGGTTAATGTACTTGCTATCAGGGGAAGATATGAACGTATTTCAACATTTGTTTTTATTTTCGTTCTCTTTACCTAAAATTGTGCCCTTCAATTATTGTTTAGTGGGACTGGATACCATACATAGAATAAGAAGGGATTTTTCATTTGAAAAAAAAAGTTCATGGAAAGCGGACACAAATAGGAAATTTGCATCAAAGTTTTAGTATCATTATAGTTTGGCGTTTCGCGATGCCGCTAACTTACCAGATAATGGGATACGAATTGCGAACGAATTGATAAATGAAATGGCAATTCTCGTGAGTAATGATGGAAAACCCAACTATCAGTAAGTTTGAGTGACATGTTGCTAGATGTAAATATTCGTCATCTTTGCTCACGGAAGCAGAGTGACACATCAAACACTTCACGATCCAGACTTTGAAACGCAAATGTCTTTATTCATTCGTTCATTTATTCCAGGACAAATGTCACTAAATTTCGGGACGTCCAATCCAATCTGAAGAATCACTATGTATTTTTGTGATTTATTTAGCACCAAACTCACTGGTTGATGTTGATATATTCACCAATGAATGTGATAATAATAATAATGATAATGATAATAATGATAATAATAATAATAATAATAAACAATAATATTGATAATAAATAATTATAATTATTATTATAATAATGATAATCACAATGATATCCCCTTATTCATTTTACTCCCCACATCCGGGTATTTCTTTCTGACTATCCCCTTCCGTAGTTTTAGTTTTCTTAGTATGTGCGGACCTTATTTCCATGTCATTTAGATTATATTTATGATCACGATCCTGCTAGGATATTGCTTTGTATCTAAAGTCATCGATTGCCCTATTAAAACAAGAAATCTGTAGTATTTGTAGATGAGAGATAATTTACGTATCATGTATATTGTACTCATTATTGCCCCCCCTCTCTCTCTTTCTGTCTTTCTGTCTCTCTGTATGTCTCTCTCTCTCTCCCTGTCTTTCCCTCGCATTACGCCCCTACTCCTTTTACCTCACCTGTCTCTGAATTTGTACAGCCTCTTCTCCATCTCTCTTTCCTTCTCCTTCGCAATATTACCTGCATCAAACACAGTCGCTGATTTTCTTTCCTTCCGCTAAGATTTGGCGCGTCGGTATCGCATTACCATGGCAACGAAGGCCATGTTTTGTTCTAATTTAATCACGGGAAACGTGAGCTGGGTAGGGTATTGCGGTGTAAGAAGGAGAATTAGACTACAGTCTTTAACTCGGTCGGATCATCAGGATTACGTTGTTTAAAGCCCAAGTACAGTTTTGATAAAAGCGAATATTTTTATCACCAGATTTTGTCTTCAAATCTATATGAAATGAAATATAGTATCGTAAACATATTGCACAAAAGATTGTGCGAAAATGAAACGAGTTTGGGAAAAGTTATCACCTAAAATGTGCAAATTGAAATAGTGTGGTGCTGAAATTGTTGTGTATATTTCTATATCATTCTATTGTCAAATCTGGGAAATAACTTGGTATATGCTCGATATCAAGAAAAATAATGCTATTACCAAGAGAGGGCTCTAAATATGATTTAACTGTCAAATTCAAATTTTCAAAAGAATCAATTTGTAAAAAAATGTGCTATGGTCTCAAAATGTGTATAAAAATTACATGTCTTGATCAGGTGTTGATAAACATCCCCAAAATTCGCATTTCTTTATCTTTACCAAAACTGTACTTGGGCTTTAAAGGTCCGTCTGCAGTTCGGACTTGCTAAATTATTCTTGTACAGACTATACAATAAAAAAAGAGAATGTAAGCAAGTCTTGTCTGTCTTCATCGATTATCCTGTCATGTATCTCTGACATATCAATCAGAAATGAGCGCATATAGTGGCATCTCATTGTAGCTCCCAATATGAATTTGGTCTTGACTTGTGTTATCTTCGTTGTATATTATCAATGTTTTGAAATTGACCAGTAAAAATAATTACGATAATGAAATCAAAGTAAACTTAATAAGAACAACAGCGAATCAAAGGACTAATCTTATTGCATTTGGAATCCTAATTTAGAATCCATAAGTGCACTTCCAACTGTTAAAAGTGTTAAGATCACATTCCAAGATTTGCATGTGGAGTGAATACAGTCTCGTTATACGAGCACAACCAGATAACTAACATTTACAATTTATAAAGCCTTGCAGTAAGTAGCAACTTGTTTCTCTGCATACACTTTGAATTTAGAATGATTATTGGTTATGTCTGATTATTTGTTATGTCTGATACATGAACAGGGGAACGTTTAGAAAAGTATTGGGGCTGTCAAAGAATTGGGGCTGTAGAATGCACTTTTTCACACTCCCATTAAAATGATTAAATCCGCTTTGCCTATCAAGTACGGGCCAATGAGCGCGCAGCATGGATGCTGACCACGTGATCAGAGTGGTATCGTGTTTGTGTGGGCGCCACCGGGCTGCATGTGCATGCCAGCCCGTGCGTGTGCGGATCGTTAAATGAGGCAATATACTATACAGCTGCACTAAACTGGTCAAGGCACGGCTCTTGACAGATCGGATAAAGTTGCTCAACCATCACCTCCCCTTTTTTTTTTTTTTTTTTTTTTTTTTTTTTTTTTTACTTCATGTGATTAAATTGTGTGGCATATGCTGGCGTCACATAGCACTATGTGCACAGTACGGTACAGTAAAAAAAAAAAGTTTGGAAAAGGTTTACACCAACTCTAGGCAATGTATTGTCGATACAGATAGTGGCTTAATTGTACTCAACTTCAGATGGGAATACATAATTAAACTTTAAATTTGATTTTGTATGGAAAGTATGTTGCCCAGTATTGGGTAAGCTTTTGTCCAACATTTTAAGAGTGTAATCTCTACAATCATGCGCCAGATCGACGACGAAAGAAATTTTGCTTTTGGAAACTCTAATAAAAATAAAGCCCGATGTTCCCACTTCTGATTCAAATGTTGTCTTTATGTGACAAATTTTTATCTTACTCATTTCGTTCAAAAATTTGTTTATCGAACAATTCTAGCTACAGAGAGCTCGTTTTTTTTTTTCGTAATGGCATTGTTTGATTAATGTAACATCACACGGGTTATAAACTAAAATTTAAGCATATAGAGTTATTTTTTCACCAAAACAATGTATCCAAAAATATTCTGAAATTCCGTAACACAAATGACAAATTTGATAAAATGTCATTTAACGAACTCATTTCAGTTCATCTCACACTATTCTATCTCCACATTTCATACAATCGATATAGAACTTCCGAATGGATACCAGACTTCCTGTTAAATGAAGTATGTAACGCGCTTAATTGAAATCTAATGAAAAGTTAATGACAACCGATCGCTAGCAGTAAATGTCGTACGTGACATATCGACTGTATTCAACGATTATGTCTAGAGAGTTATACGCTCAAAGTGGGTCACAAAGTTAAATGAAAAATGACAATAATGATCGAACATTCCTTTAGAAATTAAAGCTAATTAAAGTTAAAGCTATTCTGAAATACCAACCTCGGAACATGATTAGATAAACCTTGGGCTATATTGTCGGAACATTATTCATTCTACGCGGTCAAAACGATTTTCAGGAAGTAGTAAATGAGCCATTGTTATCAGTAATCAAAATCAAATTACGAAAAGCGATGTAATTTCCCAAATTTTAAGGACGAACAAGTGCCATTTGTAACATGACTGTAAAAAGTGAGAAAAGGAGATATTGTTGGGATGCAGCTCAGATCCCCTTTTAAAAGCGACTACATCCCTCGTTTGGCGTACCGGGTTACGCTTGGCGATGCAATCTTTACTTGCTCTGGGCATTGACAGCTTCGATTCCACCAATCTTAAGACCGATTCACACCTTTGCGTTTTTAACCTGCGTCAGCCCAGCGCTTTTAGAAATTAAAAACGCTCCCTGGAGCACTGCGTACGCGGATCAGACGGTAGACTGACGTTCGGCTTGCGCTCAAGGAGCATACGCCTACTATCCTCAGTATGACCTGCGTCCGCGGAGCGTTTTTATTTTCAAAAAACGCTGGGCCGTCGCAGGCTAAAAACGCAAATATGTGAGTCGGCCTCTAGTGGGCGCCACCTCATCAATTAGCCATCGGGCTTCAAAGCTTATTGAATTCATCCCTTTCGACTGATCTGCCGTGCCCCCATCGGCGACCATTTTGATCTCTTTCCTTTCCCTTACGTGAAAACAAGAGTAAACGACAAGGTTACGCGTACGAATGACATGAATGTATGGACAGATTGGGAGAAAATATAAAAAACTAAGTTTGCTGATGAGATATTTCTGCTGTTACCTGACTTCCATTTAAGAAACGTATATTAAATTATTGATTACGATATGTTCAAGAATTTTGCCCTTCCGCCACAATTTTGGCAAATGAAAACTATTAGTTGTGTGTTATGTCCAACCTATGGTCAATGTTTATATTCCCATCATATTTTGACAACAAAAGCTGTGTGGCTAGTATGTTGCTCAGTGCTTGCTAAACGCTTGCCCAGTTTCTTAAAAAAATTTCCATGAAGAACAAAATCATTCATGCACAAATTTGTATTCAATCAAGTAACTCTACATTCTTGTCGTACTTTTCTCTGACCATTGTAGCATAACTTGTATTAATCGGATTATCATTTAGATACGTAGGTATGCTAGATGAAACGACTTCCAGCTCATGTGATCTAAAGCTTGGTTCAAGAATTATTCCCGAACTATACTATACGTGGCTTCTTATTCAATGGCATATTCTTTCAAAACTTCACCATTCCGCAGTCTTGTACTTTCACAAAGATCATGGTACTTTCCCAATTTTGGAGAAGGTCTGTTGCCCTTTGAGAATGCTACATTTGATAAACCAAGAAATTGGTGATGTGCTCTTTCCTCAACCAGCGCAATTTCTGTGGATGTTTCTTTTCATTTTCAAAGTTCGGTATAGATTTCTTCTCTTCTTGGAGAAACGTAACGAATGAGCTTTATGGGTATACGTATACACACACACACACACACATACTACATACATACATACAATTTTCCCCATCTTGCAATAATTTCCTCTATATCTCTCGCTTCTCAAGAAGTTTCAAATACATCTTCTATCTCTCTTTTTTTTAATTCTTCACCCGTTTTCTCCTTATTGATTTTTCTTTGTTACCCCCCCCCCCCCCCCCCCCCCTCCCTCTCTCTCTCTCTCTCTCTCTCTCTCTCTCTCTCTCTCGCTCTCGCTTTCTCTTTGTCTCTCTTGTTCTTTAAACTTTCGCGTTTATTTTCCATTACTTCTATTATATTTTTACATCTTTCTTACTCCATATCTCTTCCTAGTCGTGTAGGTACGTTCCCCATCGACTGTCATTTCATTTTTTTCAATTCTTTGACGTCTTCTTCTTAACCCATCTGTGGCCCTGAATGACGTATGGATGTTCCACAATTTGAAATTAAAATCCATATTAAGATCACTGCTGTGTTCGCTTGCATTAAAGTGGGGCGTATTCTAACCCACATATTCCCAAATGATAGCCGACCATGTTTTTTTTTTATTTAAGCTGGTGTGAAATATAACACTCTCCTCTACCTTTCTTCTATCCTCCCAACTTCCACAATAATATATTCACACATACACACACACACACACACACACATACATACTCACACACACCCTAATTTTCTTACCTCTCTTTCGATTCATTACCTCTTCTTTCATTCTATATTACCCTTATAAAAGAAACACACAGCATACACAAGAACACATACACACACATCAACACGCACGCACACATTTCTTCTCCCCCATTACCCTCCTACTCCTCCTCCCTTCAAGTTTCTCTAAATTATTTAATTATCCTCACCTATCCCTCATTCTTTTTATATTCCATCAAGGAGGTTTACCTCTTTGTCTCCCATACACATGTGCACCCCCACACACACAATCACACACACAACACACACCCACACACACATAACACACATATATATATATACACACACGCATGCACACGTTTGCTGTTAGGTGTACCCAAAGGTTTACCGACCTCTTCATTTTCTCCCCAGACCAATCCAGGTAACATGAAATTCAATCTCACTTCAAACCCACTACTGATTTCTGCTATTTGCACTGAGAAACACGAGAAAAGGGCGACCATGCTTGATGGAAAGAAAATTACAATGAAGTAGCGCATAGTTCCCATGTAGATGGCATCCCAAATGAGTCCTTTATGCATGTTCTGCAGGTTCCAAGATGGCCTCCGTTATATTATACAAAGTAATTACATGCATTTATAAACTGCTATCAACCTTTTGACTACTGGAACCGGGAAGTCCGTGCACAACGTCTATGCAGAATACAAAATTCCGTAGCGTAACGCCTATTCGCCATCTATGTTGGTGTTCTTATTAAACGTTTTATTCGTTCACTTATATGGGCTTTGAAAAAGAACAATCGAGGACAGTTAAGTAATGAAGCGTTATGAATTAGATTTATCATTGAGATTTACCACCTTAAAAATGATACATTTCATGACATTTCGATGTTGAACAACTACTCATCTAATCCGCCGTTGGTGTTATTCTAGCACTTTTCAGGTGATTAATAAGTGTTACATTGGTGTTGAATCAGAGCCATGAGTTTTGCAATGACCATATGGTGTTGCAAGTAACTGTGATCTAGAAAGAAAAAGCAGGAAATCATGGATGACATATAACATTTTCATCATGATAAAAATAACCCGAACATATGATAATTAGAAACGTTATACATGTATAGCGCAGTCATATATGGATATACTTTACTGCGCTGAATGGTCAAACCGATATTATAAGATTTTCAGTAGATTTATGATGGGGAATATACGCAAGAATTAATGTAAGACATTCAATATGGAAATATTGAAGTAAGACACAGTGATAATTTTGATCTACGCATTGGAAGTGTATCGGGCTCGTGAAACACCCTGAATCGCATAGTTTATTGCACAAGCTTATGATATTGAATGATTTATCACCAAGTATTAAAAGCTCGTCAATTTAAGCTATCGTAATGGCCGCGGTTGTGAAATGTCTTGGATTAATTCGTGCGTACATTCCCCATCATAAATCTACTGAAAGGATTATAACATCGGTTTGACTATTCTGCCAGATAGATATCTTGCTCTGGGTTAGTATCCAGGTTTGTATATAATACGCCTCTCTTGGGAGTGATTCAGTTCAATATCTTGTAACTTATATCCTATTGCCTCGGGTGATTGCGTTTAGCTGGGCGCCCTTTCAACATACATGACTGGTTGTGACAAATATGTCACAGCTATGGTTAAAACAATACAAATAAATGCAATTACATATCCCTTACAATTATCTCAGTGTGTTTATCTTATTTTCCTTATAAATACATGTATCATTATCAGGCTTGATCATAATAAACATCCTGCATATATTGAAGAGAAAAACATATCAATGTATCCGAATATGCATTTTCGCCCTCCTTTAATAATTGTCACTATATGTCATTTTGTATTTTACTATGTTTATTATGTCTTTCGAAAAAGGAAATAAATGTTATATTCCATTCAATTTTATATCATTAGTGCACAAGAAGTTCGGGATATTTTCTTTAAATATTGATTAAAAGCATAAGTAATGACACTGAACGCTAGGGAATGTTTAACTCACCCAATAGGGAATTTATGAATGGGCTAAAAGCATTTATACACTGTGATGATTTATCATGGCTCCAATATTTGTCGCTATCTTCTGAAGATAAATCAGTCATGCCAGCATAATCTTCAGACAAATGTCGTACTATGCTTGGATGAGTGCCAAGTTTTATCTCTCTCCGCTCTCTCTCTTTCCCTCTCTTCCTCTCTCACAAACTCCCACATACTCACAAACACACATTTTATATCTACCCCTCTCTCACCCACTCACTCACTCACATACTCGCATCACACAAGCACACGCGTACACATACCGTCTTTCGCTCCCTTCCCTCTCTCCCACACACACACACACACACACACACACACACACACACACACACATACACACACATTCTAGCTCTCTCCCTCTCTCCCTCTCTCAACCATTCACTCGCACACTTGAATCCTTTCACACCCTTTCACACCTTTTCAAACAACACACACACACACACACACACACACATACAAACAAACACACCGTCTCTCGCAACCCTCCCTCTCTCACACATATACACATTCCATCGCTCTCCCCTCCTCTCTCTATTTCTGACACTCTTCTATCCATTTTTCTCTCTTTCTCTGTCTCTATCTTTTCTACAAATCTCTTGCCAACGTATTTGTAAATATTACGCAATCATTGACTTTCCTTCAAGATCAAAGTAAATGTCTGTCTATTTCCGTTCACCTGTTCCGTCATCTGTCTCCAGGCCTCCCCTTTAATCCCCTAGTTATTTCCCTCGTGTTTCTCTATATCACACATCACGAAGCTGCGCACACACACAAAACACACAAAAAACGCGTACAACTATAAACACACACACACATAAACACACACACACACGCACATAACAGACACTGCACACTCCTACACACACCTTTACACACACGCAAATACATACAGTACATAAATTACACACAGTAAGCACATGTACGCACCTATAAACACACCTATACACCCCCACACACACACACATACTCTCTCTCTCTCTCTCCCTACTCTCTATATATTTTCCTCTGTCTACTTTCCATTTCCCTCTCTTTCTACCTTTCGCTCTTTACTGTACATGTTTCATATGTAATTTCAATGACCATTTGTACTGCTAATGAAATAAAAATATAGGATTTCATGAAATGCAATTTTAGTATTTGGATACACCAATGTATGACGTAAAGGGACATTGAATCATGATGCAGTTGTTATTTTCATGGACGCTTATATGTTTCTCATGTTTTTCCTCTCATTCGACTTCCTCAAGACTCTCCCTTCTCCCTTCTCCTTCATCTTCCCTCTCCTCTTCAATACCGCATCCAATAACTCTCTTCTCTCTAAAATAAAGCCTGAGTGATCTATCGAGCCGTAGAAAGTGATGTGTTGTTTATGACCATCTCATTCTCCTCCTGTGTTTTAGCTGGGTCGGGCATCTTCACCATCTTCATCATCATCGAAAACACGAGTGCATGTGGTTTGCTCTTTGCTGGAGTTCCATGCGGTATTTCCTTACCAAGCGGGGATACGATGGGTCTCTTATCTGATTTTGTTTCCATTAAAACCGCTGTACGTAGTATCATTTGATCAATAGCAGCGGTAATTCATCTTGATTTTAGTGTTTAATTGTATGTTTATCAAGGTGTTTTACTAATCTTAGGAAAACAAGTTAACAAGATTCGTTGTTTGAGATATAATTTGAAATGTGCAAACATCATAATCGCATCATTAGCTCAATAGTTCATTGCTCCTTCCAACAAAAAAAAACTTCACAAATGAAAAATCAACCAAACATTTAAAAATGAAATCATATGACAAGTATTGCTTAAGTAAGGTAGCATACCAGGAATTAAAAAAATTCGGCCAGATGAATCAACTACCAGGCAACCTTATATGATTATTGCATACCCGTATAAATAGCTGCGGTTTTATTCTGTTTCTCTCTCACCCTCTCTCTCTCTCCACCTTTCTTTTAACATTTCAGTAGTAAAATTGGTAATAGGTTTAACAGTAGACGTATAATTTTCATTATGTAGGTTTAAAAATCGTTTGCTACTAGGTCAGTTTTAACTTGTTTCTTGCTTCCAAGCACTCCTTTCTTCTCTCATTCATTCTCTCTACTCATTCCCACTCCCCTTCTCTCTTCTCCCCTTCCCTCTATCTATCTTTATTTCCCCCCCCCCCAATCCTTTTTACCTTTTCCTTCTCACTGTTCTTCTCTTTCCCATCATTAGCCAATGGCGGTCAATCTGAAAGCAAGCTTGCGCCATACGGACAATGGTCAGCATAATAATGTATGGTCGACCCCCAAGAGAGCCAGGCTAACTTAATATAGGGACAGAGTGCTTTCTACCTCCGATAGTAATGCAACGTAATTGACCGCCCCTTATGTTGCGCGCACAACTCTCTCGCTCTCCATCTGTCTTTAAAGGACCACATCTACCTTTAAAAGATTAAAAAAAAAAAAATAAAAATAAAAATAATAATAATGATCGATGTATTGTCCTGCAGAATTACTTTGTGAACGTTATGAGTGAAAATGTTTACTCTGGAACTAGAGAATATTAAATAGAGTAACATTCGAGTGAATGCTCATATTTTACACTATTTTTGGAGTGACTTTCATGATCTTATAATCAGAGAGTTCCCTCAAATCTTACTCAAGTCTTTTTTAATATGTACCCGTTCCCGCGGGCATATTTTGAATCCTTATTTTTAGAGAGTATGCAGTATATAAGTATTTATTTCACTTTGATTTAGTTAGTTATCGCATTAATATTTCAGTGCTTTCATCCAAAATCTATTCGGTTGTATTCAAGCTAATCAGAAGCTGAGTTCTTTTTATAGCACTCAATGATCACATTTATATCAGACTCCAGACATCATGCCTAGCATTCTCATTTAATTACCTCCGCATTATTTATTCTTTTTTTACGTCCCATTTTAGAGAAAAGACTTAGTACTTTTGATCCACTCTTGACATTGAGCTCTTTCCTGTCTAAAACGACATTCAAACGACACGATTCTAATTAACACGCTTTTAATGAAATGAATTATTAGTAATCAGGTACAATAGGATATTTAATGGTATTAGCCTTGGATGAAGTTGCCGCTGCGGGTACATTTCATATTCATAAAAGGGTCTCTATTGCGATTATTTTCAGATAACGAGTTAATTTCGTATCCAATTGTATATTAATTATCAGGCACCGCGGAAAATTTTTGAAAAGTTGTGTATGTGTGTTTGGGGGGGGGGAGGCTTCGAGTAAGGGAGAGTGGCTG